>PVIA01004836.1:34824-128498 GCA_004024845.1 Tonatia bakeri | reverse complement strand
GGAGGCTGGTCTCCACTGCCCCTTCACCGTGGGCTGGTCAAGCGGGAGGACCTCAAGGCCGCTGGCTCCACTCCGGACCGGGGCCTTGCTCAGTACCAGACTGGCTGAGCCATTCGCCCGGAGCAGTGTGTCGACCACACGCTGCTCCCGGGACCCTGAAGAGATGGGTTTACACTTTATGCAGCAGTGCGCCCACCAGAGGTGACAGATACGCGACACTGTTACCACCCAGCACACGCCAAGCGCGCTCTTTGGAGTCCCACGGCCGTCCCAAGAAGGGACCCTATTCCCCCATTGCCAGGACCAGCCGACTCGCCCACGGGCGGGTGCCGGGGTCCCGTCCACGGGGGTCCTCGTTCCAGCCCTGTCCTTGGCCTGCAGGGTCGGTCCGGCCCCCACCGCGGGATGCAGAGGCAGCTCCGGCCCTCGCGCGGCTCGCAGGGCCAGCGCGCGGAGATAGGTGGCTGCGTGGGGAAGGGGACATCCACTCGCGGCCGGGCACACCCGGGGACTTGGACGGCAGAGGCGCCTATTGAGAAGCGCTGTGCCCGCAGGACGCCGACTTAAGAATTCTTAGGGAAAACGCCCGTACAAGCCTGGCGGCTGGCACTTCCCGGCCCTCCCCTCCCCACCAGCGCTCCCCGCCGGGTAGCTGTCTCCGGTCAGAGCGCCTTGCCCTCGGGCCTCCATCTCGCCGGAATCGCCTGGCCTCCAGCCCTGCGGAGCGCCGGGTCTGTCTCGGTCACCGGGCACCGCCCACCCTGGCACTTCTCGGACGGGTCGGGTCGTATTCATTCTCGAGACGGCCACCTCCCACGCCCGAGATGCAAAACTCGCACCATTATTCACCTGATATTTTTCTTTCACTCGGTCCATTTTTTAAACTTAAAATATATTAAAAGTGCAACTATGTTTCGATGAAAGGTTTTCATTCATATAAATTATTGACACTACAGTGAGCTCCATCGTTTCGGAGATTGTGGATGCTTACACAACTATGGATAAGATTTCTTTGTTTATTAAGAAAGTTTCTACGGCTCGAGATGGAAACTTCAATTTAATATTCGGTTTGTCTTATCTAGCATTCTGATAAGATTTATTGTATTTTAAAGCTAATGTTAAAAGCTTTTAAATTTTAATTTGTATATGCTTAATCTCAAACTGTTTTGGGGATTTTTTAAAAAGTTACAAATAATAAAATATCTTCAGTTAAAAATAACAGCTCTTTATGTGTTGTGCCTTTTCATGATTTATTTAAAGCATTTCAACTAAATGATTTGCTGTGTTCATTTAAAATCTTCTCACCTAGTGTGCATTTATCATGTTAAATATTTGCCCAGCAAAATAAGACTAAATACTGTTTTCTCTTTTGGTGCTTTAGTCTTAGGACCTAGTGTAACAATGAGTGCCTTCTATCTGTACCGAAACTCTCTTTGGTGTGCCAGAGATGGCCACGGAGTAACCACGAAGGTTTGTCCTCTGGAATTATAAAATAAACAATGCTAAAGTAATGATTACAATATCGCCCCTGGAAGTTACTTTTATATTCTGACATGTCCCCTTACCTGCCAATGACCAATGACCACGAAGATAAATAACAATGACCTACAATCACAGGAGGGTTTAGATGGAACTCTGCTGTCTTCGCAATTCCCGCAAGGGACTTTGTTTTTCTTTGACAGATGAAAACACTGGCCTTCAGAGGGGGCTGAGTGGCGTGTGTGAGGAGCAGTCAGGTCAGGGGCAGGAGCAGGGCCAGTCCCGCCCAGCCCTGGCCGGCGATCTTTGTCCCCTCTGGGCTTGCAGCTGGCAGCTGGCTGTGGAGGCATCTGTGGAGTCTGGTGCCGGGCTCTGGAGCCCGGTGCTGAGCCTACCACAGATAACCCATAAATACTGGCCAAGTGAAGCGAGCAGAGGGTTAAACACACGAAGTCGGTGTGTTCCATTAGTAAACCGGTGTGCACTGTCACTCACCGATGCTGCTCCCTGCACACGGGTGAGACCGGAGTCTGCAGCGGGTCTGGAGGAAGATGTCTTGAGCTGAACCCAGGAAACAACACAAGTGACTCATTTTCTAGTCAATTCATTTTTCCCCACCCAAATAACGACAATGTCTACTTTCAAGTTATCTTTATTTATTCCAAATCCCAATTATTTTTAAAATGCTGGTTTAAACATTAAGTTACATTTGCTACCAGCAAGCTGGAGATAACCATTATGCACTCCAGTCTCAAGGAGATCAATTTTGATCTCAAGATTATGTAGAAGAGAACGTGGCAGCCTGGTCTTCCTGGGAGGCCTGGGGACCAGCCTTGTTTGGTTTCCACCAGAGTACTCTCCAGAAAGAGTACTCGTGGGGGAGGGGAGGCAGTACGCTGTTGCAAAGCGGAGAGGAGCCCAATTATTTGCTGTAAAATAAAAAGATCATATGCCCACACAGGCTAGGCAGGACCAGCCTCTCCTTTTTGGGTGACTGATGCAAAAATACAGTCAATGCCTTCGAAATGCCTCCTCTTCTATCTCCCCGTCCTGCTGTCATGATTCATCTGTTGGCCCAGAGTCCGTCTTTGCTCACTGTGCACCGGGACAGAAATGGGTGCTTTTTAGGTGCGAACATTACTTCTCGTAACCTCTGACCCAGATATCTTTCCAAGAGTGGTGTGAATTCAGGCCGGGAATATTTTCCCCCAAATGTAGAAAAAACATGTTTCCTTTTCAAGGGATCTGTTCTACATGTTAAAAAGACACTTTTTTTTTTCCAGAGAAAGGGTGGGGAACTCCTACTGTCTTTGGAACTTTAGATTTGCTGTTGGGGTGATTAAAAAAAAAAGTTACTTCCAAAGTGAAAACTTGGGTGTAAAAAGAAAAAAAGGGCGTGGATCTCCAGGGACTTACTTTGAGCGGAAAAAGCCCGTTCCCAAAGATCCCACACTAGGGGACTTCTGTGTGCAAATACGGCACACTTTGAAATATAACAATTTTAGAAATAGAGTGAGGGCCAGGACTTGGGAGTCCGGTTCTAAAGGGCTCACAGGAGGGTCCTTGCGTGATGGAATGCTCTCTGTAAAGACACTAACCTCCACAGGCGACAACGTTGTATAGCAGAGGACAAGCAAATCTGGGGGAATCTGAATAAGAGCCTAGTTGTAATACACAATATCCTAGCTGTGATATACTTTTTTTCCTACAACGCACGGGACTCTACAATGATCTAAATATACACGTGTCGTCCCCCCCCCCCCCCGCCCCCGACTGCTTCGGCGCTCCGCCGGGTCCTTTTCAAGTCCTGAGCATCCGGGGGAGAACGCAGTGACCCCATGAGTCTCTCGGTGGGTGTGCAGGGACCCGTCCCGGGGCGGGGCCGGCGGAGGGCGGGGCGCGTGGAGGAAGTGACGTCTCGGGCGGGGCGCGCACCTGGGCACCTGGGCTGTCGCTGAGGCTCCGAGCGGCTCGGGCTGGCGGCGAGAGAGGAGCGATGGAGGGCGACAGCGGGGTCCCGTGGGCCCTGGGGCTGCTGCGCACCTTCGACGCGAACGAGTTTGCGGGCTGGGAGAAAGTCGGCTCCGGCGGGTTCGGGCAGGTGTACAAGGTGCGCCATGTCCACTGGAAGACGTGGCTCGCCATCAAGTTGTCGTCGTCGAGAACTCTGCACGTCGACGACGGGTAAGCGGCCCAGACAGGGGCGCTGCGGTGCGGGCGACGGGGCCGGACTGGGGTCGGGGTGCTTGGGTTCTGGGGTCCCCTTCTGTCCACCTGCGTTTCCTATGAAGCAGCCCCGGAGGGAAAACCAAGCGCCCGCTGAGGCCATGAAGCCCCTAGCGGTGTCCGCTCGGCTTGCCTGGCCGAAGCAGGGAGCTTTGGGGAGCTCCGGGTCTAACTGCGCACGCCTGGTCTATGAGCTGGGGCGCCTACTTGTGACCTCGGTAGGCCGTGCTTGCCCGAGACGTTGTTCAAGTGCCCAGTGGTGCCACCCGGCTTCCCGTGAAGCTCCGGATTTTTAGGGTTGTGAGCTCCCTGGCGTCGTCGACCCCCGCCTTTGGGAGGCGCGTCCGGCCCTCCCGTACCCACCTTAGTACTGCGGTCTGCGCCCGGCTTAGCGAAATTGCCGTGTGGGGATCTGGGCTTTGTGAGTTAGTGAGACACCGTTCGACTGACTTAGTAATTTACGCTGGAGCACAAATTGGTGTAAGACGGTAATTATTTCGGTCGGAAGCACTGGTTTGGCTGGGCCAGGCTTCCTCGGCGCCCGGGCACTTGGCGCTTTGGTGCTTGGGCATGGCGGTGCCGCCGCCCAGTTCCATTCGGTGGGTCCATTGTGGTCTGCAGAATTGGGGGCACGGGGATGGGGGAAGGGCATGGAGAAGCAGCTCTGTTGTTTGTTTTTCACCGTCTGTGTTCCCGTTCAAATAATTCATGTGCATGCTTCAGTGGAGCACATTTAAACAATTAGTTACCCCCGGATGAAGTTCGCATTCTGTGTGGAAGTCGAGTTTATATTCTGCGTGGAGGTCCCCCCTAGACACACACCCTGGCCCCCGGCAGACTCAGAAAAGCAGCCTCGGTTCCCCCCACCTAGCCCTTGCCGGCTCAGAGACCTGTCCTCCGCCTATTGAGTGGTGGAGCCTTTTTTCATCTTAGGATGGTGGTGACGTTCGAGGTGACAGTGTGTCCCCATGACTTAAGGGACGTACATTCCGTGTGTGCTTCCACGGCATGCAGTAATGAATATGATAGGCCTGCGGAGAAGGGCCCAGCGCACCTGCGGACTTGGTGTTTTCAAACTGGCCTAGCGGACGGTGCAGGAAAGTGGTGTCCTTTTGCTGTCAGCCTCAAACCCAGTGTCTCCTGGAAACCTCGGTAGAGCGGTGACGAGTGTCACGAAAACATCTGACTGGAGGGTGAGGCGCTGGGGAAGCTGTGCCACCCCTTTCCTCTCACTGCACCCGGGTTCCTGGAAGCCGCTGAGGCCGGGAGGGGCGCTGTGGTTATTTTGATGAAATGCAAACCTCTTTGAAGACCAGCCAGGGAGTGGTTACATCCTGAAAGGCAAGACCCTCTCCCTTGGGGTGTTTTTATGCTGTTGGGGATGTTTGTCTGGTGGGGTCTTTCGGTCGAAGTGAGATTTATTCATCAGCAAAGGTTTTACTACCAGTTTCTTATACTGGAAGAGCCAAGTAAACAAGACCGTCCCCTGGCTGATGAGTCAGCCTGTACCCTAGAATCTGTTATTTCCAGCGACTATGCCCTCGTTTCTTGGGTGGCCCAACTGGAGGTAGGGTTTCTCCACTTGAGGCAGGTTGTTTGGGATCTTGCAGAGCCTGGTTGAAAAGTGTTTTGTCCTTTAACTGGAAGCAGTTCCTGCCCTGCCCAAACCAGGGCAGGTGGTGGCACGTTCGGGGTGGCTGGGTCGATGTCCGCTTCGCCCAATAGGAAGCCACTCACCCGTGCTCTGCAGGCTGCACCAAGCAGGCTGGGGTTCTGCCTTTTCAGCAAAGGATGAGATCTTCGCTTGAGAAGATGGTCAAAACACCTGCTCTTGGCCAAGAAAACACCCCTGGCTAAAGTATTCACTGGGGTCAGCCTACGCTTCTTGTTCGGGTCTGCGTCACTGAGCCGCAGTGCAGAAGCAGCTGGCTGCAGTGCAGTTCTGCAGGGTCGCAGCCAGACCTTGAAGTCTGTCTGGTCGCCTGTCCAGCCAGGTATTGGCAGGTCGGCCTCATTGTCCTTTTGGTGAGCTGCCTTCCATGCCTACTCTGCTCCTGGCAAGCCGTTCCCTGGAGTGGAGCCCCTTTTGCCCCTTCCACTTGTGACATTGGGACCCACCACGGGTACAGGTGTGGGCCAGGCTGATTGTCATTGGCTGCTTGTACCTCCGGGCAGGCGGGCTGGGGTCTCTTGGTGGCCCACTGTCGCCCTGTCCCCAGCCTTCCTGCCACCCCTTAGCCACAGCAGGGCCTCACCCCCAGCACCACCCCAGGCCCTGAGGGGCCCCTCAGAGCTTCGGGCTGCCCCAGGCCTCGTGGGCCTGTACTTCTTTACCGGAAGGTGGGGGCTGTACAGCCTCAGACTTGTCCCCACCACCCCCGGCCCAGGGCCCTGGAGCGCAGATGGCACCAATCCTTCATTAGGGGGTCCTGACGCCTGGGTGGAGTCTAGCGATGGGGGTGTTGCCATTAGGCCAGGACTGGTGACTCCAGGGGCCCCCTCCTCCAGCCCCAGCCCTCGGGCTAAGAGGAAGCCCTGAGTAACTGAGCACCGGGCTGGGCACTGGCCCAGCAGCTCTGCGCCATAGGCGCCGGCTCGTTGGGACGAGCCCGAGCAGCCCTGGGCTCTGTAAGTACAGGGCTGACAATCCGACAAGCCCATTTCTTGTCAGTTTTAAAAATAGCAGTGTGGGAACCCTGGCTGGCTCCCTGGGAACAGAGCTGGGCTGGCGCGAGGTGAGCAGGCCCTGTGGAGAGCGCCAGCTACGGAAGGATGACACCATTTTCCCCAAACGCGGCTCTGGGCCTCTCCCTCTGCAGCACCTTCCACTGCCCAGTCCCGGCCCCACTCTGCTGGCATAGGACCTGTCCCTGGGCCTATGCATTCCCCTTTTCCAGAGTAAATGCTTCCAGAAAGGGAGGGAGGCCATGGGAAGGCCTTTGGTGTTTGGAACCCCTGGCAGCCCAGCAGTGTCTCCAGCCGGTGCCGTAGACACGGTCCTCCTGATGCTTGTGTCTTTTCTCCCCTCCCCGGTGCCCTGCCTCGAAGAGAAAACTAAATGAAACTGTTGTAAGTGAGTGCCCATTGAGAAAGGATCATTGACACATTGAGGCTCCCCATGGCCCTCTTAATTCCCAGAGATTTTCTCTCCAAGTCCAGGGGAGGGTCCTGGGGGGTGGGGGCCCTGGCTCCAATGCTGGTGGGAATGGGAGTTGCAGTCCTTTCCCAAACAGCCCAGGAGGAGATGTTTGGAGAGGATTACAGAAGAGGCACCGGCCGCCAGTCCTCTTTCATCATGTCTAACCGTGGCTGTGCGTTTAGCGCGTCCAGGTCGTTGGGGCGTCTTCGTGAGGGTCGGTCATGGTGGGTCTGGGCGGCGCGGAACCTCACTCCCAACAGTGAAGATTGGGATTTGGTGACGGTGTGACCATGAGCAAGGCTTGGCCCTGGAAGACCCCATGCGCCCCTGGGCCCCACCCAGCACTGGGGCTCTGGGACTGCTTTGAAAAATCTCTCCAGGCCCGAAAATAATAATAGAAATAATAACAATAATAATACTAATCACAGTAATAGATCCACAGTTCTTTTGGTGCCATCCATGGAAACCAGAAACACTGCTTTGAGGGAAAGTGTTTAAAACATAATTGCCATTGACTGACAACAATTGGTTGTTTCTTTCTGTGAGAGGAACACTTTTCTGTCCTTTCCAGCCGGAGAGGGCCCATCACGAAGGCTTATTGAATTGCAAATGCTGCTGAGAAATCTGATCCGGGAAGGGCTGTAGCTCCCTGAGGTTGGTGGTGGCCCCTGGGGCCCCTGAGGGTGGGGGAGGGTGGGTCTCAGCGGGGTACCCCAGGAGGCACTGAAGAAAGGCCTGGAGCAAGGGGGTTGTTTGGATTTGGGTTTGCTAGTTACCGAGATATAAACAGGATGAACTTTTTTTTTATGTGCAGACTTCTTTAGGGGGCCTTGGTGAACCCCACTCTGAGGCCTGTGCTACACAGCTGGCCTTCTAGTCCCCTCAAGCCTCCTGCTGGGCGGTCCCAGGACCCTCTTCCTCACTCTGGGGATGTGTGGTCACAGCAGACCCCTCCACAGGAAGGCCTTTCTTACTGAGCTGTCACGAGAGATGGTGATTCGTCCCTGGAAACAATGACTTATTTTCCAGGAGAGCTGGCTTCCCTCGGCGAAGTGTCCTGTGTCATTTGTGCGAAGCCTGCCTGGTATTGGCCCCGAAGAGGGTGAAGAGGGTGCGGGGCTCTCTGGACGTTCAAGCTCTGAGCAGCTTTTGGGGGCCAGCCCGGGGCGGGGGCACTTGTCATTTGTGTTTTGAAGTCAGGTAAATGGTTTGGTAGAAGGGCTGGAGGCGGGGGCAACAGCAGCGCACCTGGCTGAACTGCAGGTGGGAAGGGAGGAGTGACATGCTGGTGATGAGCTCAGTGATCAGATGTCACCTGAGCTTTCTGTGTGAAGCCCTTTGGGCACAGGGAAGAAAACACTGGATTTGCAGAGCGGCTGAGAGCTTTCGCTTCCTACCACGTTCAGCCATTGGGTGACAGACTGTGCTCTCCTACCAAACTCTCCTGAGTTTGGTATCAGCCAGGCTTGGCGCAGGGACTCATTTAAACAGGTAGTTAACAATCCACGTCACGGTCTCCCTTTTCCATGAGCTTTGGAAACGTGATCTGCTGTGCGCAGCGGGGGCAGTGGCCCCGAGCCGCTGTGACAACTGACGAACTGGCTACTTGCACTGGGATCTCAGGTGCGAGTTGTAAAGCAACGTGTCTGGATTCTGGTTGGTTAGCAAATGCGTATTTGTAGCCCTTTCATGCAATGGATTGCAAGTTGTTGTTTCTCAAAACAAAACAATGATACAGGAGGAAATTGCCTTCCTGGATAGAAATACAGAATAGCAACGTTTCTAGATGCCATCAATAAAGAATTCAGTTCTCTGAAAAACAAAGTTTCCTTCATGGCCCTCCTCGAAGCCGGCCCGCAAACGCCAGCACTGTCAGGCCCCGAGAGCTCACGCCGGGCCGGTTGGGGGGGGTGTCTGCTCCTGCAGCAGGACACTGGCCACACCCGTGGACGCAGGGCCCCAGGAAGAGTGCTCCCGGTGGTAGGAGCAGGCAGGTCCCAGGACTGGCCTTCACAGCACAGGAATTGGAGGAGCGGCGGCTGCTGAGATCCGTGCACAGCCGGGGTGCCGTGAGCAGTGGCAGTGCCACTAGTCATGTGATGAACAGCCCAGGTCTCCTGGGGGCAGGAAAAGGGAGCCAGCCTGGGGTGACGGGGTGTCGTTTTCTCTCCTTCTTAAGTGACTGACTTCGTTTTGAACGATGCTGGACCTTCGTACCAGCCCTTTCCTCTCTCAGATGGCTGCCACTCAGCCCGGGGTTGGGGGGTTAAGGGGTTGGGGGTTGGGGGTCAGGGTCTGTGTCATCCCGCAGACTGACTCGGTGCTGAGGGTGCAGGGTGGGGCTGGCCAGGCCAGGCTGGGAACCTGTGGAGGCCCTGCTGTATGAAGTTTGGGGGCAGCCCTTGGCCCTGCCCAGGGACCCTGCAGCCGGCAGGGCGCTCTTGTGGGTGTCCTGCTTCCTGCCCATTGGCTGTGTGCGTGACAGGAGTGCTAAGTGAGCAAGTGCAGCCCAAACTCCGTTTTGTTTTGTGGTGATGCTGTGATTCACTCCTGATTCGTGGTTCACTCGTTTCTGAGGCCAGTGGGACTCTTTGCTCCTGAGACTGTCAAAACCCAAACTTTTGACCACTCCACCCCAGCCTTCCCCTCTCTGCTGCTGCTCCCAGAAGTGGGGGACCCCGGGGGATCAGGGTGGGCCTTCCTGCCTCTCTCCTCCACGGGCAGTCGCCCCCAGCCTAGACTCCTTTGGGGGTCTCGGCCTCTGAGTTGCTCACCAGCCCTCGCTGCCCTTTCCTGCTGGCCAGCGGTCCCGGCATTAAATCTTTCCTAGGTTCCTGGACCTGCCCTTCACAGTACCCCGATTTTCAACTCCGCTTCCTGTGTTGCTGTAATTTTCCATCTTCTCTGGTGAAGGTGTAGAAGGGTTCTCTTTATCACCACTTCTGATACACAGGGTACTCCATTAGTCAGTAAGTGAATTTTAATTAGATACGGATCAAAGTGCAAGTGAATGCTGGGAGTGCTTGAGTGGGCGGCTCCAGACTAGTGGTTTGTGTTAAATTTGGCTGAAAATGCTCAGATTCGGTCTATACTGGAGGTTCTCAGACTCGGCTCTGTTGGCACCTGTGACTTGGGGACTGTGCTGTGCCTTGTAGGACGTTGGGCAGCATCTCTGGCCGCCACTCTCTGCCTGCCAGTAGCAGCCCTCTTCTGTGACAACCAGATGCCTCCAGACAGTGCCCAGTGTCCCCTGGGGGCAAGGTCGCCCCTGGGTGAGGATCTGCTGGTCTGTACACAGGGTTCCTTTCCTGACGCTCGCCCGGGGCCTGAACAGGAGTGCTGACAGCTGGGTGCAGGCCGAGCTCGGGTGCTGCAGACTTGGGTAAACAGTGTAACCCCGGCCCCTCCCCGCTGGCCGCCTCCTCCCTGGACATTGTTTTCATAACTGTCAGGGAAGCCTGAGAGCACGCTGCGGTCTCCAAGGGAAGGTAGGTCAATAAGAACCGAACTCGTTGTGTTGGAGCAGTGTTGGTTCTCCAGCACGATTCTACAGGGGGCTAGGGAGTGGGGGTGGGCGCAGGTGGGCGGGCAGGTGCTTCCGAGCTCCTGGGGACCCTGTGGTGGGAACTGGCCTGTCGTGGGTTGTGGGCAGGGCTGTGTGCACTGGAATCTGAATCTGGTGGGGGGGGGGGGCGCTGAGGCTGCCCCAGCCTGCTGCCTGCGTGTACCTCAGCAGGCGCCACGCTGCTCAGTCCCCAGCTCCATGTGGCATGTCTGGGCTTGTGGTTCTGAGCTTTTCCTTTCGGAGCTGATGGGAAAGCAGGCTCCCCAGCACCCACCCAGAAGGGCCTGGGAACCTGCATGTCAGCCCACCTGCTGGGTGCTTTGTACCATGCCCTGGGAACCACCAACGTACATCGCCCACGGTCAAGCTCCGTCCTCACAGGGTTCGGCCTGGTCCCCGAACGCTGCCTGAGACTGACCTGCAGTGCTATCAGCGACCAAGGCACTGGGATCTGGTCATCAAGTCCACGGGCCACCTCAGGAAGTAGCCTTAGGCCAGGGGTTGCACACTTTCTGGAGGGGCCAGAGAGGAAAAACGTCAGGCCATGGAGGCCGGTGGGGGCGGGGGTCAGGTCTGTTACAACCACTCATCTGTGCCTTGAGTGTGCATGCAGACGCAGCCTGTGTGGACAAGGACGGGTGAGACCGTCTTGCAGCCCGAGTCTCCTTACAGAAGGGGGCTGTGGACAGCAATCTGGCGGGTTCTCAAACAGTTCGACATAGCAGGACGATCACATGACCCAACGATTCTCCTAGGTGTATGTCCAGAGTGAAAGCAGGTGTGTGAACAGGCACTTGTGTGTGCACCACACATTCCCAGTGGCATCAGTCACTGTAGGCAAAAGGTGGGAACGACCTGCATCCATCTACCATGGGGGTAGGGGGGCAGGTAAACTCAGTGTGGTGTGTTCACGTGGTGGAGTACTATGCAGCCAAGAACATGGTGCCGTTTAGGTATGGCCTCAGTTGAAAGCATATGATAGGTGAAGCAAGCCAGTTACTGAGAGATAAACCCCATGGAGACACGGCTGGGGGCGGGATGCTGTTGATTAGGTACAGAGCTTCTTTTGGGGATCATTGAAATCTTGTGTGTGGTAGGTGGTGACTGTTGGACCATGTTGTCACTATTTGTACTACCTTTGAGTTGTAGGCACACGCATGGTCGAAACGGCACATAGCATGTTACTCTGAATTAAAAACTGGTTCACAGAGATGGTTCTTGGGCAGCACTCGCAGCCCCTGAAGGAGATGACTGCGCCGTCGATTTCAAGGGTGGGGCTGGGCTCAGGAAAAACAGGGCCCGCTGACGGGTCGACCTGAGCAAGGAGGGTGAGTCGGGTTCTTCGGGCGGATGACTTGCTACAGCTCTTGGGGGAACCTCCGCTCCTCTTTCCCCAGCCGGAGGGGTTCTCGGCACCCGCCGCCTCACTCAGGCCCCCCGCTTGCGCGTTGGCCCCGTGCTGCCCGTGGGTTTTCAGGCGATAATCAGGTGTGTTTGGGTAGCCCAGAATTTAATTATGCAACGTCAGTGTGAGCTCCGTGCGTGCACATGTGTACAGGTACCCGTACATACGTGTGTGTGCATGTGTGTGTTAGTAATTCTCTCAGCTCCGTGGATTCTGTGATCGCTTGGCCATGGTGCTTTGTGTTAGTGGCCTGGTGACCAGTGGGAGTTCCTCACGTCTCTCGCCTTTTGCAGGGAGCGCATGGAGCTTCTGGAAGAAGCCAAGAAGATGGAGATGGCCAAGTTCCGATACATCCTGCCAGTGTATGGCATTTGCCAAGACCCCATGGGCCTGGTCATGGAGTTCATGGAGACGGGCTCGCTGGAGAAGCTGCTGGCCTCCGAGCCGTTGCCGTGGGACCTGCGCTTCCGCATCGTCCATGAGACCGCCGTGGGCATGAACTTCCTGCACTGCATGTCCCCGCCGCTGCTGCACCTGGACCTGAAGCCCGCAAATATCCTGCTGGACGCCCACTACCACGTCAAGGTGCGTGGGGGCCTCCGTGCGGGGCCTGGGTGGCAGGGCGGGGGGTGCTGGAAGAGGGCAGGGGGGCTACGGGGTCAGGAGGAACCTTCGGGGCAGCGTGAGGGCGGAAAAGACTGGAAGCAGAGAACTCTCTGAGCTAAGAATGTCTGGGATCTCCAGTGCTTGGTGTAAACACCAAAATGTGTGGCTGGAAAATAGACTCCAAATACGGGCCATGCCCCCAAATCCTGGACCGTGGCTGTGCATTCCTGGCACCTTGGAGAAAGGCCGTGGACCTGCAGATTCTGGTCTTAGTGGATGTCTTAGGAAACCGGTGGGAGATGAGGCCGACTCCATGTGAAGCTGTGGCCTTGGGCTGCCCGCCCTTGGTGGTCGCAGAGGCTGGGGCGGAGGGGATCTGGGGTGCTCTGAGGTGGAGGCCGTGGAGTTGTGGTGAAGGGGCCCCTCCAATGGGCTCCTCCTGTTCCGGTAACACAAGGCCTGGGAGGGCTGTACTTTTTCATTCTGTTTCCGGTCAGTTTATAAAACAAAAGTATGGTGCATTAGCAGAATTAGAAGCCAGGTGCCGGCCACCTGGAATTGGCTGTTAGGGATGCTGTCGGGTTTGCATATCTGTGTGTTCTCCTTTGGCAAGCCTGCGTGGGCTGGGTGTTGTGTGGTGATGCTCCTGTGCTCGGGAGGCCCACCCCCTTCGTCCCATGTGTCAGCGAGAAGGGCCCAATCCATGAACAATGGCCCAAGTTCCCTGCTGGGTCACACTGGGGACCTGCAAAGGGACTTGCCTGTGAGCTCTGACTCGCACTTGCAGGACCCCTCCCTGTTGGCCCGAGAAGGAGGGACCTGAATTCAGTCTGGCCCCGCCCCCTGGCTCTGTCTGGGCCTCCGTACTCACTCGTGGCAGGACCAGGGTGCCGGCAGGACCGGGGTGCCGGCAGCCCCCACACAGGACTCCATGTGCCCAGGCTTTGCCGCAGGCTGTGCAGTCCTGGCTGGGCCCGCCTGCGGCCGGGGGCGAAATTCTGTTTTCACTTGGGACAGTAATTATAAGTTGTCCCTCCCGTAGGTGTCACTCAGTAACAAGAGTTTAGCTGAGGGTGAATGCAGTGTCCTGTCTGGTGTCCTCGTGGTCGGGAGGGCTGGCTGCACGCCACCGATGTGAGTCCTCGCTAGTGGTGTGCGGCCCCTCGGGCACCCGGTGGAGGCCGGACCCTTCGCTCTCAAACGCAACAGCGCATGAGGAAGTGACGGGCCCCAGCTGTGTGTCAGGGGGCCCGCTGCAGGAGCCACCCCGACCTTCAAAGTGGGGGACTGAGTGGGTGGTGGCCTTCAGCTCCTGCTAAGCCGCAGCTCAGAGGGGTAAAATCATGGGCCAGTGTCGCCCAGCTTGGGGTGGGGCTGGTACCGGGCAGGACTGGGTCTTCACAGGGCATCAGGCTTTTCTGCTCTCAGGTGTGGGGTGCAGGTGCGGGAGGCTTCAGGTGGGGAAGCAGCCAGAAAACTTACAGGCAGTTCTGGGATTCGGGGTGGGGGGTTCTGGACGCCCTTCCCCGCCCAGTGTTAGGGACTGTCGTTGTGATAGGCTGCTGGGAGTGCGCATTGGCTGCAGGCGCTCCGACAGGTGTGTCTGCAGCCAGGTGCCTTCGAGGTGTCTCTCCAGAGTCACGGGCCCTCATTGGCCTGGCTGGGCTTTTAACAAACTATAGAAATGATCCCTGAAAGTATAGTCTTTGGCTGGGCTTCTATAGCCACCTCTCCTGACAGGTCGTGTGGAGTGTGGGGAGCATGTGGGCCTCCCTTAGGGACCCCAGTGACAGCGTCCCTCTCAGCGTCCTGTGTAGGAACACAGCCCTCCTCTCTCCCCAGCACCACCACCTGGCAAGTGGGGGGGGACCTCTGTTGTTGTGAGGGGCCCGTGACAGTCACATGTCTGGCCCGTGGAGGGTGCCAGGTGAGGGTTCGTGTCCTTGGTGTTGGTATCCCTGTGGCTAGCCTTTGCCACGTCCGGGATGTCGCCATTCATCTGGGGACCACCCCCAGTGCTGGGTCCACAGCAGGCACCTACTATGTGCTCAGTAAGGAGCAGGGCACTACTGTCTGACTGTCCGATGCTGTGGCCTTGCTGTCCTTGTAGGTCACACCGGACTGGCTCTGGAGGGGCCTCCGTGGGAACCTGCCTTCCCCTCTGACAACAAGCGTCTGGGGTCGCAGGCCCGGGGCTGTATGCCAGCTTAACGGACGGGCGAAGGTTCTGTAAAGGGCCTCGTGGGGCCTCCCAGGGGATCCTGAGCAGGGTGCGTGCAGTGGTCTCCGTGACAGGAAGGGAGGTGACGCTGCTGCTCCCGGGCCCAGGGCACCCTGACAGGCCCGTGTGGCGGCTTTGCTGTGTGACTCCCTCTTAATCAGGCCAGTTAGTCACCTCGCTCGGCCCCAAACAGACAAGGTGTGTTTACACAACGCACCTCGCACCCTCAGAGATCGCTAGTGGGGTGTGGAGGGCAGCGCGGCCTTGTTTGGGGTGTCAGGTCATTGATTGATTGGCCAACTGGGCACTTTTCAGTTGATGGTTATTTGATGCAATAAACCTTTATTCTGGAATCTTGAAAGAAGTCAGCCGGCCCTGGGCCCTCAAGACTTTCTCTTGTCCATGGACAAGGTGACTCAGATTTCACGGGAACTACCTACTTTGCAGAGTGTGTCGAAGACTATTAAGTTCATACTTGATATTAATAGTAAATGTACAGAATATCGGTAGTAAACCGATACATAATTTTAATGTATCAGCAGTGGCCCCACTTCAAATTGAAGATGAAACGACTTTGGTTTGAAATCTCGTACTCACCCCTGGCCCAGTTCGCCCAGAGGAGACTGGATTCCGAGAGGGTCCGAGGGCCCCGGTGTCCTCAGTCCGCAGTGAGCGGCCTTTCCCCCAAGGCAGCACAGCCCTGCCCTGCCCTGCCCCGCGTCAGTCTGGTACTCCCGGCCGTGTGTGTGCTGTTCACAGGGGTGGCCCGGGGCCCCGGGGCCAAGAAGGGGCAGGCTCCGCAGAACTCGGGGGAAACACGAGAGAAGTCTGCAGGCGGAGGGTCAGCCTGCACAAATCAGAATTCTGATTTCTGAGTCTGCATTGTGATCTTAGAGCTTTGTTCATAGAACATATGCTTATTTCCTTTCACCGAGTACATTGGAAGCTGGTGGCTGTGTCTGAAAACAGCGGAAGTGAGGAGAAAAGCCTGCTAGCGCGGTGGGGGCGGTGGGTGCCAAGGTCCCTGTGTGGCTGTGAGCCGCTGTGCGTGTCTGCCGGGCCGGGACGACGGGTTCATTCTGGGGAACTGGCGCCTGCCTTTCCAGAGTGGGAGTCTCCTGCAGGCCCGGGAACAGGCCGCGGCCGGGGGCCCAGAAACGCCAAGCTGGCTGCTCCTGTGGCCCTGGGCACTCTTGCAGGCCTCCTTCCCATCACCTCCCTGCGGACGTGGTCAGCGAGCCCATGAAGGGAAGGAGCGGGTCGTCGGTCCTAACTCCTCCCTGCCTCCCGTGGTGGTGGTGGCGCCAGGCCATTGGCTCGCCCGTGAGCTGGCACAGGAGCCCAGGACTAAGTCCTGACTCAGCCCCATTTCCTGTCGCTCCACAGGTGTGTTTGAGGGGGAGCCCAGAGCTGATTAGGAGGCTGGAAGGAATCCGTGAGCCTCAAAGAGAACGTCAAGGGCCTGTTTTCCTGTGAACTCTGAGCCCCTTCATGCCAGTGCCCGTGGCCTAGTCCCACCCATGGTGCTCCAGCAGCTTCCCAGGGGTGGGGGGCCGGAGGGCCAGCCGGTGACCCCTGAGGGTCTGTGTGGCTTCACCTTCCCGGTGTGCGTGCCCGTAGAGGTGGAGGCGTGGAGCTGGGGTCCAGGAGCTCCCACAGGCTGGTGGACCCTGGGGACAGAGGAGGCGCGTGCCAGCTCTTTACCTGGGGGCGCGTGTTTGGTGGGGGGCCCGTGTGGAAGCATCTGCGTGGAGCAGAGCGTTCTGGGTAGAGGGCGAGGCTGCGCGGTGTGTTTTGCTCGCTTTAAAGGGCTTCTGAAGGCGCAGTTCCCTTTAAAGAACTTGCTGCCACCTGTCCAGCTGCCATGGTTGCGTAACTGGATTTCCTTAGCGCCGGCCTCGCTCACACGTGTTGTCGGAAAACCCAGCACCTCTGAGTGTTGCCTTTTCCCTGTGTGCCGACTCTGGCTGCCAACCACCGTGGCGGACTTGATGCCTGGCGGAGGAAGGTGGTGATCCTTCTGGAGTTCTCACTCCCCAGTGAATTCCTTGCTTAGAGTATAATCTCCCCCCCGACCCATCAAGCTCTTAATAACTCCAGACCCGGTTCTCCCTGAGCTGCTGTGCTCACCTGCCTGCCCCCAGGAGCACACAGTCCTGGCTCTTGGGGTGAGTCCTGAGTGTGCCCGCACCGCCTGCCGCTGCAGGGTGAGACGCAGACTGGGCCTCTGACACAGCGGCCCCTGTGCCACAGCCTGCTGAGCCGCCTCTGCCCGCTCTATTACAGATTTCCGACTTCGGGCTGGCCAAGTGCAACGGGCTGTCCCAGGACTTCGGCGTGGATGGTGTGTGCGGCACTGTTGCCTACCTGCCTCCAGAGCGCTTCGGAGAGGAGGGCCAGCTCTTCGACACCAAGCACGACGTGTACAGGTGTGTGCAGGGCTGTGCAGGGGGGCAGCCCCTGGCCCCTGTGTGCTGGGCCTGGCGGGAGCTCTGCTCCCTGGGTCTGCATGCTCTGGAGGGCAGTTTCCCCGAGGCTCCTTGCTGGGATCAGATGCAAGGTTTAGTCCAAACGAAGGGGTCTGGGGCTTTTAGCTGGTGGGCGCGCGCTGCCCCAGGCCCACAGGTGGCAGACAGACAGTTGTCTCCGGTGACTGTTGCTGCTGAGGGGGGAGGATGTGAGTGGTGGGTGTCATCGTTCGGGCCACTTATGTAACCAGACTGACAGTCTCCGCACTGTGAGCGCTTTGGCGTTTTGAAATGTGGGTTACTCAGCTTGTCTGCCGAAAGCACCTGTGCTTTCGTGGTCTGTGGGCTCGGGCTGTCTGAAACCCGGCTGCTGCTGCCCAGTGGCTCCCACCCCCTAGCGTCACTCGCCTGTGACAGAGGAGCGCGGACAGCGGCAGGCTGTCGGTAAACGAGCATCAGTGGGGTCTGTGTCCTGGATCAGGGATTTTCATCCTTTCTCACGGCAGAGGCAAACTAACGACTAAAATTCTGCAGCACACCGAACACTCTGTTTTTTGCTGATCTGACAAAGAAAATAGGTACAGTTTTGATCCCTCAGCCCCATACAGCTTTTGTGGTGCTGGCGGGTGTCATTTTTTTATTTGACACCCTGAGAGAAAGGAGGGCAGTGCCCCTGACTAAACAGCCAGGCACCGCACGCACGTTTGAAACTGCCTGTGGCGCGCTGGCTGAACGTTGCTGCCCCAGAGGACAGTCCCCGCGTCACTGCAGCTGCCTCTTCCCAATTGTGGAAGTCTCGATGACAGAGAACTTCTCGGAGAGGGAGGGAAGGAGAGAGGGAGGGACGGTGCGAGCGTGCACCGAAGCCCTGGAGTCCTGCTGCTCTGCCCTTCATCGTTGCCGCTGCCTGGAGTCCTGGCAGACCGGTGTGACCGTGGCCGTGACCGCCGGGCTGTGCCTGTGCGTAGCAGGGCTGCGAGTGGCAGGCCACCCTCGAGGGGCACTTGGGGTGCTAGTCACAGCTTGCAGAGTTTGGGGAGGGTCGGATTATTTATGTTAGAGCGGGGAGTGTGAATGTTTGAACTCAGAGATTTCAGTCAGTGTTCGACGGAGAGTCCTCAGGTCTCTGTGAACAGCCACACCGTCTCAGGGCCAGGGGTGGCATGACCTTTGGGTTCCAGGTTTTTGGTTTTTGGTTTTTGGTTTTTCTAAATTTATCAGATTGAGCTGTGTTTTGGTGTATTCGAAGTCATTTTATATGTTACGTATACAGGGTGGGGCAAAAAGGTTTACAGTTGTTCATGTGGAAAATAATGCAGTTGTGAATAAATGATAACGCAAGAATTAACTGGTTTGTGCATTCACAACGGTAACCTGACTTTTGCTGCAGCCTGACGTCATTCCCAGAAGCCGGGGGGGCCCGGGGTGGGGTTGCCAGCACGTTCCCCGAGCACGGTCTGCCGAGCACTGTCTCCGGCCCGCCGGTGGACTCCCAGTGAGCAAGTGACCCACCAGGCCCAGTGCTGCGGTCAGCATGAGACACTCACTGTTTGCAGGAAGGTGGCGGTGAATTCAGCCTACGGATGAATGCAGCTGATGGTGGCACCCCTTTGGGGGGCTCCCTCCCGGAGCTGGCATGTCCAGCCCCTCTGGCCGGGTTTGCCCATTGGTGCACGCCTGAGCCATCCTCATGTTCCGCAGTCAGCCTGTTTGCCTGTTTAAAACAGTTCACGAGAAATGCCTTGCTGTCCTCTCTCTGCAACTCTGTGTGCGGGTCTGGCTCACAGACACTAACCTGCCTGCCTTCCCTCCAGCTTTGCCATTGTCATCTGGAGCGTGCTGACGCAGAAGAAGCCGTTTGAAGGTGAGTACACTTACCTTCGGGGGCAGTGCCTCCATCTCCTCTGGAACAGCGGCGGGCCCACTGCGTGGTTCTTTCTCTGCTTGGGGGGCGGCTGTGGTCCACACTCCCACTGTAGGGGCCGTCCTGAGGGAGGGACTGCTCTGCCCTGCCCACCAGGTTGGCACGGAGACCCGTGGCCGCCTCCTCACAGGTGGCCCTGCGTGCCGACCGACACAGTGCTCCGAGGTGTGATGCACGCACACGAAAATGCACAGGTGTGCCGGGCTATGGTCGGTGGTGTGTTTAGGGGCCAGCTTATTCTGACATGTGTGCGATATGATACATGAAGAAAGCTGGTTGTTGTAGCCATTTCAAGTGTACAGCTCATTGGCATTAAGTATATCCACAGCATTGCACAATCACCACCATGGTCTAGTTCCAGAACATTCTCATCCCGCCAAAGGAAACTCTGTGCCCATTAGGTAGTCAGTTCCCGTGCCCCAGCCCCCACCCCCACCCCCAGTGACTTCAGCCTGCTTTCTGTCTCTGCATTTGCCTATCGTGCTTATTTCCAGCTCATTCTTTCTCTAGTTTTCTAATTTTCAGTGGCGGTAAAATACACAGAGCCTGAAATTTGCGATCTTGACCACGTTTAAGCACACAGTGTGGTCGTGGGCAGCACATTCACGGTGCCGGGCAACCAGTGCCAGAGTCGTCGAGTGGGTTTCGGCACAGATGGGTGGCCCGGGTCACTGACGCCCGCCCCAGAGCTGTCTGTTGCCTTCCCCCCTTTCCAGCAGCTGCTGTTCTGGTTCCCGTCCTCGGAGTGTTAGTGTCCCGGCTTGGTGAAGTCGAGTACTTTTTGCCTCATTGGAGAGTTTCATTTCCTCTGTGGGCATACCTGGGTCACTCATAATATAGCGTCCTGACCAAAAATACCTAAAAACGTAGGTCACTGTCCCTGTGTGGCCCCAGGTCGTGGAACCTTTGCTGGCAGAGAGGCAGACGAGGCCGTCGTAGGGTCAAGTCCGTGTTGTCTTTCCGCCCGTTGCCCGGTCTCCCTAACTCCTCCTTCCCCCCCTCCTCCTCCCCGGAGGTCCAGGGTCCAGATTATTCTAGCGTGGCAGCATGCCAGTCTGGCATGAAGCTATCTGATGGACGCGACACCTGGGGCCAGGTACATGGCGTTAACCCCGAGAGCTGAGGCCCGCTGCTCTGTGGCTGGGCAGACAGGGAGGAGGAGTTCAGGGCGTGGAGGCGGAAGCTGTCTCGTGAACTTTCTCTATCTGCGTCTGGCAGCAGAACATCCTCTGGGACTTCAGTGTGCTTCTGCCGTATCCAGAAACCCTGCTGGGTGTTGGGAAGTCTGAGTTCTCATGGAAATAACGTGTAGATGCCTAAGATAGTTATTGCACAAGATTCAACGGGAAAGTGGAATGAAACATCAGAGTGGATCCTGGCAGCTGTCGGGGGCTCGGGGCCAATTTCCCACACCTGCCCCTCCGCCGGGACTCTCCAGGCTCCCAGGAGCTCCTGGCCGTGGGTGCGCTGGGAACTGCGGTGGGGGCGGGTCTGCTGGGGACTAAGTGCTCAGAGTCCAACCTGACAGACAGTGTGGTTTTAGGCTGAGTGGAGAAAAACATCTGGCCCACTAAGGGTCCCCTGGGGACTCTCAGTCTGGCCAAGGTGATGATATGCTTATAAGCCCAGTCGAGTTTCTGAAGGAGGTTGTTTGAAAGGACAGGTGGGGGCCCTGCGTTATGAATTTGGGAGACCCTGTTCGCACGCCCTGTCCTCGAACACTGCCGAGGCCAGCCGGTGGTCTGCGCTCTGGGATGGGAATCGGAATTCGGGGCGACCCCATCAGTGCAGGGAGATGGGGATACATGAGGGGGCTGGACTGTGCGACTCCAGCATGCATGCGTGGTGCCTGCCTCTGGCTGGCACGGCCACTCTGGAACATGTCTCGTCAGATATTCCCTCCTTTGAACTCGGTTTTCCTTTGAGTTGGCTGCCCAGAAAGATTTGCTCTGTGATACGATACAAGGTTTCCATTTAGTGTCTCAAACCAGGAAGGTGGAAAACAGGTGTGCCCGGGAAGAAAAGGTTAACGAAAGCTCTGTGCTCTGAGAAGGAATCAGGTGGGGTCTCCAGGCCACAGTGTGAGGGGCGGCAGGGACACACATCCCTCAGCGCCTTCCCACAGCTGTGGTTCCTCCTGGAGCTAAGGGAGCCGGCCCCCAGACCCTGGCCGCCCTGACCTGCGTGCCTTCCCTTTGCAGATGACAGAAACTTCCTGCACATCATGATGAAAGTGTCAAAGGGGCACCGCCCGGAGCTGCCGCCTGTCTGCAGAGCCAGGCCCCATGGCTGCACCAAGCTCTTGCACCTCATGCAAAGATGCTGGCACGGGGACCCTCGCGAGCGGCCCTCCTTCCAAGGTGAGCGCCTGCAGACGGCTCCCCGCGTAGTGCTCCCGAATGTTGCTGCTCGATCGATCGGCCAGGGTCCCAGGAGAGAGTAGATGGCCAGGACAGGGTCTGGGGTGGGGGCTGGCCCCGAGGGGGAGGGCTGTGCAGAGACAGTGCACCCAGGCCAGCCCCACAGGGACAGCTTGGCCTCGGCATCTCGGCGCACAGGGCTGAGAGGAGGACTGGAGGTCATGGAACTGGAGGTCATGTCAGTGCTAGCCACCCACCCCTGCTGCAGCCAGGGGCTGGGCTTGCTGCCCGGAGGAGCCTGTCCTTGGCGTTTCAGGTTCACGTACAACAATGCATCTTTTAGGGACTGGCGTGACCGCTGGCCCACAGCTTTCTTTCCCTTTTTCTTGGGGTCTTGTCCCCATGAAACAGATGTGTCACTTGGTTAAGACGTGATCTCAGTGGATTTGAAATTGATCGCTGCATTTAAACACAGGTGGACCCATGAGTGAGGTGGGGA
This sequence comes from Tonatia bakeri, assembly GCA_004024845.1. Lineage (NCBI taxonomy): Eukaryota > Metazoa > Chordata > Mammalia > Chiroptera > Phyllostomidae > Tonatia > Tonatia bakeri. Next base: position 106,606 of record PVIA01004836.1, on the reverse strand, counting down.
GGGGGCAGGGGCACGAGCTGGGTACTGGCGGGTCTCACACTGCCCCCCGGCTCTGGAAGGCTGCTTGGGGCCCCTGGAGCACCGGGACCCCTCCAGTCTGGTGAGACCTGCAGAGGGTGGCTGATGACAGGCCCCGGGGTGGGCTGTGAGGTCAGCCGGGGCCCGGCAACGAGGGGAGTCACCGTGCCGACCGAGTCCTTGAGTTGTAGATGCTTTGGTTGTCGCCTCTGGCACCCCCACTTGCGGGGGCATGTTTACGGAGAGTGTACGCCGAGGTCATTGCCCAAGTGACGCGTCCTGTTTTCTTTTTTCCCCAAAAGAAATCACTTCCGAAACTGAGGACCTGTGTGATAAGCCCGATGAGGAGGTGAAGGAGGCAGCTCCAGATCCAGACGTGACAGCCCCTCCGGCGCCCAAGAGCGAGGTATGGGGACCAGGAGGCAGACCTCAGGCTGCATGGGGGTTGAGTTTTCCAAACCAAGGCCTCTCGTCTGCAGACGCCCCTGCCAGCCTGGGCCCCTCGGCCCCTCGTTCCGAGGCTCGGCCTGACCTTTGAGCCATTTTGCATCAGATAGTCGTGGCAGCCCTGTGCTCAGTGACAGGAGGGCAGGTCCCACGGCAGTCTTGGTGGCCTCAGATTTATTCCCTGCCCGACTGTGCCCGCTCCCCACCGCCTGTCTGGTGACACATGAATAGTGTGGTCCCCTGTGATATTAAAAAACTAAAGCCACCAGGTGGGTGCTCTTTGAACCAGGGGACTGAAAGCCACTGGCAGGCCTGGTTGGCAGGGACAGGGGAGATCTGGACTCTGAGGGTCTTCGTAGCCCTGGCTTGGGGTCTTCTGATACGTGGTCTGTTCAGTGAGCGTCCCATGGGCAATGTAAGATGTGGCAAGGAGCTCCCAGGGCCGGGACTTGTGGAACACCTTTGTAAAGTATGGCCCGATGACTAACCTGAAATGTGGGGTCTGCTATTGGGCAGCCCACCCCAGGCTGTTGGTGTGAGGCTGGGAGATCAGCGAACGTTTATGGTGCTGCCACTGCCTGAACAGCGTGTGCCTGAGGTTGGGGAGCAAAGGTGCTCCGGGGAGGCGGCCGGGTCCCCGATAAGGAAAGTGTGGGCACCAGACAAATGGGTGTGGTTCGTACACCACACACCAGGTCAGCGCGGATCAGCACCTCCCCAGGAGAGTGGGGATTTGGGGTCAAACGGGCACAAATCAGGAAAAGCCCTGAAATCACCGGCCGGATGTCCGCCTGCGCCAATGTCTGTCAGGGGAGCCCCCTGAAGGCTGAGTCACAGCGTTGTCCCCGTCACTGCGCCCCAACCCCCCCCCACACACACACACAGCCCCGAGCCAGGCTCTCACAGCTTCGAGGAGAGGGTGCAGGTTGTAGGCAGTGTGGGGTGGTGGAAGGGAGGAAGGGGGTGCCCTGGCCCCAGTTGCCCCTCTTTTCTTTGTTTTGTACCCGAGCTGACCCACTTGGTGAGCACTGCCCAGCACTCAGTTCCACACACCTGCAGCCTGGTGACATTCAGCTTTTTGTCCCCATCATCTGCCACTGCATGGGGGCACGCAGGGCAGCCTGGTGGTATGGCCTTGGCATTTTTTGGTTTTTTTTTTATCAAGTCAGGCTGTCCTTAAAAGGTCTTTCCACCTCGTGACATTGGGCTCCACAGGGCCCCAAGCAGGGTAAGCAGGAGCTCAGTTTACTGCATGACAAACCGGGGAGCACGTGTTCCCGTTCCCTCCCTCCGCCTTCCCCCGTCGGGCGGTGGAGGGAGCCTCACGCCCCTCCCTCCGTGCATCCTTGCAGGCTCCTGTGTCCACGGCCCTCAAGCGAGCCTCGGCCCCGGCCTTCGATAAGGACTACAGCCTGTCCGAGCTACTGTCGCAGCTGGACTCCGGCATCTCGCAGACGCTCGAGGGCCCGGACGAGCTCAGCCGCAGCTCCTCCGAGTCCAAGCTCCCGTCGGCGAGCAGTGACAAGCGGCTGTCGGGGGTGTCCTCCGTCGACTCTGCCTTCTCCTCCAGAGGGTCCCTGTCCCTGTCTTTTGAGCGGGAGCCTTCCACAGGTGGTGAGCAGAGGGCCCTGTGTGGGGGGAAGTGATGGGCATCATTGTGGGGGCGGCAGCGGGCAGCGTGCAGTGACCAGAAAGAGGCAGGCGCCCTGGTTCCTGACCCGACTCCTGATTCTTTGCTTCCTTCCTCCATTCACTGATTGGTGTGGGGTGTCCGTTGCATGGCTGGCTCCCTGAGTCTGAACCCCAAGATACACCCTGGCCACGCTGGTGACAATTAAGTGTTAATGGGCCGCACACCTGGCTGTGCAGGAGGGTCTTACCTGTGCCAAGGCCTATGCAGGAGGCAGGAGCCCCCAACCTCCCTCAGAGCTGCCTGCTCCTGGCCCAGCCTCCAAACGGGACCCTGAGCCCCTCGTCCCATCAGCAGTCACCACCTCCTCTGACGAGCCGCCGGTACAGGATAGCCAGCATGGCTTTTATTTTGCAGATTGACAGAGGGGCCCCTTGGGGTCATTCAGTGGCCTGTCCACCACCTCTGGGATTAAACCAGCAGGGACAACAGGACACTTGCAGGGAGAAAGCTACCGGGAGGCCATGGGGAGGTGTGGGCCCCATCTGGCCACCAGCCCCGCTCAGGGTTAGCCCGTGGGTGACGGCCTTGGCTGACCCTTCCCGGCATCTGCTCTGCCCACAGACCTCGGCGCCACCGACGTCCAGAGGAAGAAACTTGTGGACGCCGTTGTGAGTGGGGACACCAACCGGCTGATGAAGATCCTGCAGCCCCAGGACGTCGACCTGGTCCTGGAGGGCGGCACCAGCCTGCTGCACCTGGCCGTGGAGGCCGGGCAGGAGGAGTGTGTCAAGTGGCTGCTCCTCAACAACGCCAACCCCAACCTGACCAACAGGAAGGGCTCCACCCCCCTGCACCTGGCCGTGGAGAAGAGGGTGCGGGGCGTGGTGGAGCTCCTGCTGGCCCGGAAGATCAGCGTCAACGCCACGGACGAGGACCAGTGGACGGCCCTCCACTTCGCGGCCCAGAATGGTGACGAGGGCAGCACGCGGCTGCTGCTGGAGAGGAACGCCTCCATCAACCAGGCGGACTTCGAGGGCCGCACGCCCATGCACGTGGCCTGCCAGCACGGGCAGGAGAGTGTGGTGCGCATCCTGCTGCGGCGTGGCGTCGACGTGGGCCTGCAGGGCAAGGACGCCTGGCTGCCGCTGCACTACGCCACCTGGCAGGGCCACCTGCCCATCGTCAAGCTACTGGCCAGGCAGCCAGGGGTGAGCGTGAACGCCCAGACGCTGGACGGGAGGACGCCCCTGCACTTGGCCGCCCAGCGAGGGCACTACCGCGTGGCCCGCATCCTCATCGACCTGCACTCCGATGTCAACGTCCGCAGCCTGCTCGAGCAGACGCCCCTGCATGTGGCCGCGGAGACGGGGCACACGAGCACCGCCAGGTTGCTCCTGCATCGCGGTGCCAGCAGGGAGGCGGTGACCTCGGAGGGCTTCACTGCCCTGCACCTGGCTGCCCGGAACGGGCACCTAGCGACCGTCAAGCTGCTGGTGGAAGAGAAGGCTGACGTGCTGGCTCTGGGGCCCCGGAACCAGACGGCGCTGCACCTGGCCGCGGCCGGCGGGCACACGGAGGTGGTGGAGGAGTTGGTCAGTGCCGACGTGCTCAACCTGTCCGATGAGCAGGGGCTCAGCGCCCTGCACCTGGCCGCCCGGGGCAGACACGCCAAGACGGTGGAGACGCTGCTGAAGCACGGGGCGCACGTCAACCTGCAGAGCCTCAAGTTCCAGGGCAGCCACGGCCCCGCCGCCACGCTGCTCCGGCGGAACAAGACCTAGAGCTTGCTGCCCTCGGAGACCGGGGCCCCCTGGGGGTTCTGGTCCCGTCGTCACGGTCCACGCTGGGGACAGTATGATGCTGTGCTGGCCAGCAACCCTCACCTTGTTGATGGCCTGGCGGCATGTCGACCGAACAGGCCATCAAGAGGCTGCCGACTCGGGGTGCCTGCCAGGAGTCAGTCCGTGCGGGTTACCCTCCAAATGAAGGTGGTTAAACGGTGCTGATCCGTCCCCCCGTCGATGTGTGCCCGGTGTCCCGGGCACGGTGGGTGGAAATCATTTCGTTGTGCTCCTGCTTCTGAGGCGGGTCCCTCGGCGACGGTCACGGGCGCTGTCGAGTCCGCTGTGTCCCGAGTGGAGCCTCCAGGGAGCCCCGGCCTGAGGATGCAGGGGCGGGAGGAGCTGTGGCTTCGATCTTCATTTGCAGTGGCCGACGAGGCAGATCATTTCAGAGTGTGTTAGTGGGATTCTTGCGTTATGGAACACCCTCAGTAGGTGAACACAGCATCAACTGTTCCTTTAAACCTCTTAAAAATGCTCATAGCATCTGATAGTCTGGCCTGTGCCCACTGTGTAAACACTGATACTGTTCGTTTGTCAAAGCCGGAAGGTTCCATTTCTGACACTGAGACTGCGTCTGTGTCGTTCCTTGCGACAGCACGCCTTCCAGCAGGCCTGTTGCTGTCATTCACGTCTTATCGCATAAAATGCGTTTCGAACCCTAGAGCCAAATATGCAAGAGGCATTTAAAAATTCACCTGTCACCTCAGTTTCGTACTCAAAACAGTGTTACCTAGTTAGGTGAACCCCTCACTTGTCTCCTTTCCCGCTGCCATTTTGGGGGTCTCCGACGACCTCTCTGACCTGCCTGCAAACCTCTAAGCTGGGTAACCCCCGAGGTGGCCCCAGCAGACCCGCCGACTCTCTCGGCTCTAAAAGATGTGGTGACCTAGCCCTGTTCACCCCTGTCATATGTGCCCATATGGCATCCCCCCCCCCCCGATTTTGTTATGAGAGTGCATTTGCTGCGGGAGATGGTCCTGTTTGCGAACGTGACTTGTGCTGTATGATACAGAGATTGATATTAATATACCATGTATATTAATGTGAGTCTGTGGGCTGGATATTTCTTTTCTATGACAGGAAATATCCAGACTGCTCAGAACTGGCTATGTTTTAATATGCCTCTTGCTTTCACTATGATGTGCCCTGTTTTAAAGATTGCTTGTAACATGAAAAGCTTGGATGTAAATAAATAAAGCCAAGTTGTTGTCTACCGTTTCTGAACTCAGTGAGACTGCTTTTTCTTATGAATGAGCCTGAGTGGCGGGATGTCTGGAAACAAGAGGTTCAGGCGGTCATGTGTTGTTAGAGATGCCCTTGCAGAAGGGTGGTCCATGGGCACGGAGTTGGCCATGTGACGTAGGGGGACGAAGAGGGGGAGGAGGGACCCAGGCTTCCTGCCTCGTTCCCTGGACCCCACCCACTGCGCGTGAGCCAGCGGGGAGCTGGGTTAGCCTTGACAGAAGGCGCTCCCAGCACCGCAGTTTCTCTCTCTAAGAGTTTATAATTCTTAACTTTCACTTGTTAACTTTACAGTTTGAAATAATTTCAAATTAAAGTGATGAAATAGTACAAAGAAGTCAGGTGTACCCTTCACCCAGATTCCCCAGTTCTTGACATTTTCAGCTCATTTGCCTGATGGTTCTGTTTTCTTTCCTGTGTACCCTCTGCCCATTCATCCATGTACCTGTCCCTCCAGCTATCCATCTGTCCACCCACCCACCCATCTATACATCCATCCACCTGTTTAAGTAGGTCGCAGACAGTGTGCCTCATGACTCCAAGTACTTGTGTGCACTTCCTGAAAACAAGGACTTTCTCCTATCACCTGAACCCACCTGAACCTAGTCACTGGACCTGAACCCACATCATCTCCGGGGTCTGCTTGTATTGACATCAACGTGGATTCAACTCCATTGTTACCATTATCTGGATGTTCAGGTTGACCCCAGTGTGGCCAGGTTGCCTTCTGCTGGCTCTGGTGTGCCTTGGCTGCATCCCCGCCACCCTTGAGCATTTTGTGCTTTCTGACGCAACGAGAACCCCAGGCTCATCTTGCTCTTGCCCAACCCCAGGCTCAGAAGCAGCCACTTCTCCAAGGTAACAGGTTTCTTTTCGTGGAGAGTGGTACTTAGAAACCAAGATCTGGGTGTTAGGTGTGCTCACTGCTCCTGGGATGCCACCGGTCTCAGCAGACAGACCTGGGAAGTGTGTGTAACTCGCATGTGTGTAAACACACACCTCTCTTATTTTTTGTGAAGGACCACATCCATGCCTTCAGTTACAGTCTAACTCCCCAGGGTTATTCTAGTTAATCCATATTATAGCTGCTTCTTCTGATGGAAGGGTGATCCTCAGCACCCTCAACATGTGTGCGTAATTGGTCCACCTCTTGCGTGCAAAATATCTCCCTGCCACCACGCCAGTGGCCTTGGCCCATGTCCGTGCACGTGGGCTGAGCCAGCCTTGTGCCCAGCAGTGTGCCAGTTAAAGTTGCTGACCTATGAAGTGACAGGGTTGTTTTCCTAAAAGCCTTTTGTGCCAGGAATCAAGAACTTTTTCTCACTGAAACTCTGCCATGTGGCTTTTCTTTCCCTTTTTTCTACCAGGTACTTCCACATTTTCCTTTATCCCTCAAGATAGTAATAGTTTAATGAGGTTACAATTTTTCCCAGAAAACTTGGGCGTTATTTTTCCCCTTCCCTCTGAGCCCTATTCCATGTGTTTTCATTCAGGAGCATGCTCTGGTTTGAAGAGTGTGTGAACTTTTCTCCTAGACCTACTTTAGGTCAAAACTGCCCCTTTGTACCCGGGAGGAAGTTAAAGGGAGCCTTAAACATGCTGTGCTGTGGCTGTGAGGCTGCGTCCTCTGGACACCCTCAGCTAGTCCCTCCTGGGCTGCGTCAGAGAGATGCCAGCCTGCCTTCAGCAGTGCTGAGACCTGGAGATGGCAGGTCCCAGGAGAAGTGGGTGCCCTGGCTGAGCCCGCCAGGCACAGAGCAGCACCCACGGGTGATCATGCTCACTGCGGTCCGGCAGCCGGGGAATGATGCCAGAACCAGGGGACGCAGCAGCAGACGGGCCCTGCTTACGGACCAGGGTGTCCGGTTGGGGACAACAGCCAAGGTCTCAGCCTTGGCTTCAGTCCTGTCCATGTTCCGCCAGCTGGGCACAAAGAGCCCAAGTCTGTGCGATGCTTAGACCCGTCTTGCCTCCAGCCCACCGAGAGGCGTGGCCCCAGGCTCCAGCACCTTGTGACTGTTGCTGGCGCCCTCAGACACATACCCGAAGCCACACTCTCCAAGAGCAGAGAGCACAGACACCTGACCCAGTAATGGTGTGTCCCTTTGGGTGCCATGGTTCCATGACTCTGTGTCCTACAAATCTTAGGAATTTGGGTGCAGAGTCCTGAAGTCCTGGCTGGGCAAGGGCAGCTGCCAGTCAGCCTCCTGGTTTCCTCGCCTTGAGGACTGGCCACACGGGCACCTGTGTATCCCAGGGCTTCCATAGCGAACACCCGGCTGACCCCTTGGTCCTGCACTTGCTAGCACTGAGCAGCTAAGGGTCACCATCTTCCGGGTCACTGGACCCGATTCCAGCTCTTCCGGCCTTTGCTACAGGCATTTCTCTGAGCCAAGCATTAGCTGCTTATTTCAAAAGCATGGGTGTGGTGGGCGGGGTTACCAAGGCTGCCCGTCGGCACTGCCGCAGAAAGGAAGCAGACATTGCAGAAGTTGCCACTCAGAGGGGAGGGAATCCCCGCGTCCTCACAGCTTACGTTTGGATGGCCAGGTTCTGGAGACCTTGGACTCTTAATCCTGGACTTCTCCCCTCCACTTGCTCTTCTTCCCCCATTCCCTCCCTCTAACCACCTTCCTGCCATCCTCCTCCTCCCTCTCTTCCTCTGTCCCTCCCCTGCCTTGGTGATTAGTTGCCATGTGAAGTCAGGGGCTCAGAACTCCACACAAGGGCCTGTGCCGACATTCACAGGCAAACCAACACTGTGATTAGGGGGACAGTGGCACTGATGGTGACAGAGTAAGGAGGGATGAGGGACACTGGCTGAGAGGTCTGTTCTACTAAACAATGATACTAGTCACTGCTTTAGGTCATGGCAAAGAAAAAGGCACAGTGTCAGGAATGGCTGGATCTAGGTGTTCACACAGTGCTACCTTTCCTCAATGTTGGTTTCACTACTGGGTGGGCCCCTTTGCTAGGGAAACAGCCCTGACCCCTCCAAGCATAAGTAACCTCAGCTCGAGGATCTCAGTAGAAAGAGCTTTTGCCCCCTTCTGAAACCCCAAGTTAAACATAATTCAGATTCTTAGACACTTTTTTTTAGCCCTGAGAATTATGGCATCTTACAATTGAAATGGGCATCGTACTTTGCTTTTAGAGGCGCTTTCGATAACGATACATTTTATAACACATGGCATCTCAGGACTGCTGCAATATGGCTGACCATCTGCCTGGCTCTGCCCTCTCCTAAAATCTTTTGTGGGAAGAGAATGTTCTGGTCAACCAAGCTGGGTCAAGTCTGTCCATTCTCCCTGACTGTGGGGGGTGGTAGTTTCCTAAAGGAAAATCAGGTGCTCTTACTGGGAAAGGGGGAAGGGGGCCGGTAGTTGCAGCCACACGGGGCCCCTTTGGAGAGGCCACAGAAGAGCCGGAGCAACCTGCAGATGACAGGTGTTGTGCGTGGAATGTGTGTCTGCGTTCTCTCAGGGACGCGGACAGAGGGCTCCCGGACGCACCGCGCCCCTCTTGGAACCCTGGGAGAAAGGTGGTGGGTGTTCTGGAAGGATGCCCTGTCGGCCCAGCAGTGGAGATGTTGCCCAGTGGCTTTGAAGATTCAGTGTGTGGGTCAGAGAGAGAACCTGCTCCCCCCGCCCCGCAGATGTATCAGAGCTGGGAGAACCCTGTTCTGGCGCTCAGCGAAGCCCCCAAACCAACCTCGGAGTGAGGAAGAAGGTCGTGTCCAGTCATTGAGCTCCACCTGAGGAGGCACTGAGCTGGGGTGCTTGCACAGAGCTGGGGTCCCCATCAAGGAGAGCGGCACCCACGTGTTCCTAAGCCAAAGAAGACACCTAAAAGCACCCACATAACTAAAGGGGGCAAAGCCCCCAAGTAATGGAGGAAAGCTTGTTCGGAGACAGCCCTCTCACTGGGGTGACATGCAGTTGCCCGGTGACTTCGGGTGAGAGGGTCAGCAGAGAGTGAGCGGTCTGCCAGGCCAGTGGCCAGTGCTGATGTCTATATTGTAAATGCACTGGAAGAAGCAAGCTCAGATTCTAAAGCACGTGTTCAGATGCCGGATGAGGGTCAGGAAGCACCTGGAAGGTAAGCAGCCTGCAGGACAGGAGACGCCCCTCCTTCCCTCTCACACGGGACTGTGTGCGGTTGGAGAACGAACACAGCACGCGTGGCTCTTCAGTGAGACTCCCCAGGGTGGGAGTGGTGCTGCCCAGAGCATGTGGGCCCAGGGTGCCAGGAGGACCCTGCACTTTGTGCAACAACATCTGGATCGGATGCTGACGCTTGGAATGGAGCCTGGAAGTTTCAACAGGCCTCGGTCCCTCTGTGGCAACCAAGAAGAATTCGGTCTCCCTGAGGGTGTCTTCCTCCCTGTGCCACCGTCTGCACCCAGCTGTGCCACTGGAAAAACGAGACCCAGGTGAGGTGGCGCCCAGCGGAACTGTGGTGAGGCCAGTGGGGAGGCTGCCCCAGCTCTGGGAGAAAGCTGATGCCGGGGCGGCAGCTGCCTCCTCCTCGGCCATGGTGGCCGTGGGACCTCCTTTGTCTTGCTGTCCTCCCTGGGTGGCTGTGGGGAGGCCGGCTGCCCACAGTGAAAGCCTGCTAAGGAATGGAGGCCAGCCAGCCGCCCCCGAGGAGAATTCTCCCTCTCCTCTCCGCCTCCCCTGGGCCTCCCAGGAGCACAGCTGATGGAGGAGGAAGGACTCACCACACCAGGGCTGCCTGGGTGGCACAGGGAAGGGCACAGAGCATCTGAGACCCCATCCTGGCCTTCAGGGGAAGGGAGAGGCAAATGGTGCGGGATGACGCTGGAGGACCCCCTGCTGGTGACGTGCCCCAACACGAGGAGCCCCAGAGCGAGGCCGAGCTGGTCTTTCCAGGGTGGATGGGAAGGGTCCACAGAGGAGCAAAGCCTTTCATTCTGTCTGGAATGGAAGGGTCTGGAGGAGGAAGGGAGGGAGGGCACAGAGGACATGTCCCAAGGGAGACACTTGCAAACACCCTCCACAGCAATGGCAGTAGGTGGCTTCCTGGGGTCTCGCTTTATCCAGGGTCCGGGCAGAGTTGTGTTGTGACAAGGCCCCCTGGTCCGCGTGATGAAGCTTTTCTCAGCTTCACGGGGCTGGTTCTGGAAGTGGTCACCCACGGGCTAGCCAGGGCCTGCTGGCACTTACGTGGCAAGATGGTGTGAATCATCAGTCTGCTGGCCATGTGGTCAGTGAACTTCTTTCTTGGGCCACAACAAGAGAAGCAGGGACACTGAGAACAAGCTTTCGGAACATCAACAGCCATTTGACAGAGTGAGTTTAGGATGCTTAGATCCGACAATGATAATGTGAACCTTTAGGGGGACTCCGGAGGGAGAGAAATGGGACTGCTGAATGTCTCCCCCAGGAGCGGGGAGACCCAGGCCTCTCCCGCCCTGCCCGCACTCCATCAAAGATGGTCAGGCTTGCATCAGCCAGGCCTGGACCCGGGGACTCCAAGTATGGGGGTGGGGAAGCTCAGCAGGAGGAATTAGGTCGATTCTACATGCAAGGGGGGGACCCCCAAAAACTGGGATTCTCTTCTGGAGGGTGGTCCCCTGGTAGTACAGGTCTCCCCCGCTAGGTGAGTGTTCTAGGAATCCACCTGTATCAGTGCATCAGCTGGCGTTGTTGTGAGAGGCTGTGTTCGGCTTCAGTGAATTTTTTTTAAGACTTTTTCATGGTGTTTGCCCATTTCATGATGGGTGGTTTACAAGTGCGCCTGCCCACACCGTGCTGTGTTCAGCAGTTTTTGACTGAAAATGGCATGACCCCTCAGCTCCATCCTCCCTATTCACCTGTTCTTGCCCCGAGTGACTTTGTTTTGGTTCCCCAGTGAAAAAAGTCCTCCAAGGGAAACATTTTGCCGACTTGGAAGAAGTGAAACAAAAACGGCAGAAGCACTAAGAGGCATCAAAATCAACAAGTTGAAAAACTGTTGTGAGCCGTGGAAAAAACCTCTCCGTGGGTGTATTGCATCACATGGAGAGTACTTTGAAGGTGGCCAAAGTTTAAACACATAAGAATAAATACACAATTTTTAATAAATAAATTCCGGGTTTTGGGGTTCCCCCTCGTACCTGAAGGTGAGATAGCTGAGCTGCTCCCAGCCCTGCAGCCTCTCCCTTCTCTCCGCACCCCACACCTCAAACGGGAGCACGGGAACACGTCTGCAGCCTGGCACCTCAAGGTCCTGCGCCCCACCACCCTGCAGGAACCCCCACCCGTTGAGGAGCCTCACCCCTGCACGCAGGACTTCAAAACTTCTGCTAGCTCCTCACGTCTGGGAAATGCACAGTGAGCCCACTGGACACAAAGAACGCCCTTCACACGCAGGACACAGACGCCATCCCCAACCATCCCAACGAGCAGAGAGAAAAATCAGAGAAAACAGGGCTAGTGGATGGATCCAGAGACCAGTGTGAAAATCTGCACTCACCTCAGAGAGAAAAGGGGAGGTTTAAATCAATGGAAACCAGAACAGGTAGGGGTGTGTGTGTGCGTGAGTGTGTGCGTGAACATTTAGAGAGCAGAAATTGGGAATGTTTTAATATGATGAGAGAAATGAAGCTCCTTAAAGAAGGAAGGAAAGGTCAGAATCATTCCATGGGGCCCAGCACCCCAGTGCTAAGAGTTCCAGAAACAGAGGAAGAAGGTACCATCCCCAAACGAAAGGACACGAGCCTCAGACAGAGGCCACCGTGTGGGCCAAGACTGGGGCTCAGTGCCCTGGCACGTCAGAACCGGATGGAGAGGGGGCCCACGCCAGGGGTGTGGGTGGGCTTCTGAGTCAGAGGCCGCAGACGGAGCTCAGCCGAGGAGAACCTGGGAGACCAGACAATGGCGCCACCCACATTCTGAGAAAGTGATTTCTAAAAAATCTAGAACTGCTTTCAACGTCCTCCTTCAGGTGTCAGCTTCCTGCTCAGATTGCCATCTGGTGATCTCCCCATGCTATCTTCTGCCTACTTGACCTTGAAGTAGGCGCTGTGTCTTCCAGTTGCTGGGTGGAGCTGACCGCGGGCCGCGAGGCTGCGCCTACTCCGTCGTCGCCCTACCGGGTGAGGCTGTCATTTCACTCACTGTCCTTTTCATTTCTCAAAGTTCCCCTTCGCTGCTTCTGCGTCGGCCTTCTTCCCCCCCCCTCCGTCCCCCGTAGCGTCCATGTCTAAGTCCTCATTTTACACCTGTAATCATCTTATTTTGTTTTACTTTACTTCATTTCAACCCCTATACCTTCCGTTTATGTATGTTTTCTGCCTTACTGCACGCCCGAGGACTGGGCCAGTACTGGGCCAGTAGAAGCGGCCGCAGCAAACATTTCGTCCCTGACTTTGAGGGGTGGTTTCGGCCCTTCGCCAGAGCCTGTTATGTTCGATGTAGTTTTCCCCCCACACCTGCTGTCTAAGGCACTATCTGACATTCCCGTCAGCGGGGGTCCCTGGGGGTCTCACTTCTCTGTTTAACGGATGTTCCCTTGTCTTGTGGTTTGGGTTGGGAGCTCATTCTCATCAGGGGTCTACCTGTGGGAATCCTTCGTGCGTGGGGCCAGCATGCACCTTTGCTGAGAGTTTGTGTTTGAAGGCTCCCAGCTGGACTACCAGCCTGCGGTCACTTGTATGCTAGTGTCAGGGCTGTGTGGTGTCAGACTGTGTAGGAGGTACACAGTTCACCCCCAAACCTGGAGACGACGGGCCCGTCACTGCCGATTTCTCAAGGGGGATTTGTTCCACCCATGGCACAGGCTGAGGTAGATCCACTTTGGGGTCTTCTCCTGCTAGTAGGTAGATATATTCCCTCGGGGGGCCCCTCCGGAGTGTCCTGTACAGTTTTCGGGTTGGGTGAACTTGAGGGGCGAGGGCTGCAAGCTGGGAGCGTGGCCACCCCGCTCGGTGAGAGGGGGCAGCCCCTGCCGAGGGGGCAGGGAACGCCGTCTTCCACTCTCTGGAGTTTTTGATTGTTTACACTGCACATTCTCACTGATCTGATTAAAAAGCAGACACAATACAAGAGCTGCCTACCCCGGTTTGACTGCTGACGGGATGGGAAATGGGGGGCAGGGAGGGTGTGATGGTGGGAGACCCCTCCCTCTGGCGGATGCCCAGTTCCAGGAATCGCCAGGTGCTGCCTTCACGTTTTAGGGCAGCTGCCTTCGTTTCAACATCAAGTCCACATTCCTTCCTGGGCAGGTGACCGGGTTGGGTGCTGGGAATTTCACAGCTGGACGTACCACTTCAAGGACCCCCAAGACCTGCTCCGTTGATCAGCTGGCTTAGTCAACTCTCCGCACGGATTTCTTTTTCCACGCAGATAAAGATCAGAGGCCCACGGTGGCTTACCGGGAAGGCCGCACTACCAGGGAACGATCCTTTAGCCCCGAGTGGGAATAATCCATGTTTACTTGCTGCTGAGTAACCGGGTGGGGCTTCCCTAGCGAGCTTGTTCCTCCAGCGCCCTGCCCTCCGCCTTGACTCCTGATTAGGCTTCCACGGAAGTGAAGGCCTCCGCCTCTGGCCTCAGGAGGCTTGAATCTTGACCTCCCTCTGAGGCCCTAACCAGGTTGCCTCCAGCTGCCCCTGCGTGTGGGCAAACACGGCTCTTTCTCGGGACCTTGGTGGGCAGGGGAAGGCAATGGGGCCCCATCTCTGACAATACCGCATGAGGCCTGGCCTGCCGGGCATTGCCCAGCCTGCTAAGGTGAATGGAACACACCTTCCATTGCCTTCCCTGGGACCTCCATCACCTTGGGGGCTGTTGCAGGGGTCTCAGTCTCGGGTGTGGCCCATTTGCCCCACCTCCCAGTACTGTCACCGAGCGGCCACACGAACACCAGCTTCCCAGGCTGGGGACCTCTGGGCTTTCTCCCCTTCACTCTCCTTGAGGCCGGCGCCCTCCATTACCTACCATCCTTCACGGAGGGGTGGGGAGGGCAGTGGGCTTCGGTGGCAATGCCCTCTATAAACAAGGTGACAGGAAATGAGTGATGCTGCTGGGTGGGAACGTGGTCCTGGGCCAGAAACATCGATATCGACACACTGTGGAAGCGACGCATGAAAGAAGGAATGAGCGAAAGAATGAATGCTTCAGCCTGACTCCCTCGCGCCACGCATCTGGGTTCCACGGCTTTCCTCCACCTGCAAAAGTGATCGGCAAATCAAAATGCAGAAAACCAGCCTGAGAAGTGGGAGTGCACGGGCTGGATTCCGAGGGAGAGCCGCCCCCTCGCATGTCCGCGGGCCTGGAAGAGAGGAACACGATCGTGCGGCTGTTTGCTTGTGCTGCTGCAGGTCCCGGCAGTCACGGCACTCGCTTCGGCTGGGGAGCCAGTCTTTGAAAACCATGTATCGAGGTGACAGGTACACAACACAAAATAAGCCATTCTAAGAGCACAGGCCGCACGGCAATCGGTACATTTGCAAAGCTGTGTGAGCCCCTCTGTCTAAACTCCATGGCGTTTCTGTCCCTCCAAAGTAAAACCCTGCACCCACGAATCAGCTTCTCTGCACCCCCACCCTCTGGGGACCACCAGTCTGCCTGCCGCATGGATCTGCCCGTTCTGGACACTCCATACAAACGAGGTCATGCAGTAGGCTACCTACTGTGTGTGTCCCCTCTCACTGAACAGCGACTTGGAGGGCCACCCACATTGTAGCACGCACCATGCAGCCTCCCTTTTCATTCTTGAATACTATTCCCCTGGGTGGGTGGACCGTGTGCGTGTATCCGTTCGTGCGGTGATGGGCGTTTGGGTGTTTCTACTTTGGGCTGTTGGGAGCAGTGCTGCTGTGACCGTGGTCTATGTGTGCTCACAGGAGTCCCCGTTGGCAGTCCCTTTGGGCATATGCCACCGGCAGGTTTTTATAGTCCACAAAACTTTGCACCCCGTCCATTTTCAGGTTGCATGACTTGTCCAAGAGCAGCAGATCAGAAACTGCTTTACTCAAAAGTTCCACGTTTTAAACGTTAATCTCAACCAAAGCACCCTCCTGGTAAAGGCCAGAATAATGTCTGACCAAATGCCTGGGCACCGAGGCCCAGCCACGGTGACGCATACAGCTAACCATCACCTTGTCCTTCCCCGATCGGCAGCCCTGGGTGCTGTGGGCCGCACAGGTCACTGAGTTACTAGACCCAGGGTCCCAGTGAGTCCCCCTTGCAGTTGGATGAGTGTCACTGTCCCCACTTAGCGTCCAGGTAAACTCGGGGGACCAAAGGGCCCCATGGGTGCTGGACCATGCCTCTGATCCAGGGAGGAGACGCTGGGAGGGAAGGAGTTAATGCAGACAACCACACAGCACCAAGGCTGGCCGGCCACCAGAACCGCGTCTACTTACCCGGGCACATTTTTCCTTCATTTATCAAAGCCAGTGGCGGCCTGTTGGGACCTGCCACAGGAAATTGTCACCTGGGCCGACCTGAAGGCGGCCTTCCTGGGTTGGGAGGCCTCCACCTTACAGGTGGCCTCCTTATTGCCTTCACATCTGGCCTCTCCCTCCACTTCCAGCCCAGGGGAAGGGCTGTGGTCCCACTGCCCCTGGATGGAAGTTTCCAGCTTTGCTCGAGCTAGGGTCCACGTGCCCTGACCTTTTTCGTCAACGCTGAGCCCATGCTGCCACTCCCGGGGGATTAGGAGGAGGTGGGCATCCCATCTCTGTGTGCCGAAGAGTGGGGGCAGCCTGGGGACTGGGCCCTGCTTTCCTTCCCTTCCTCACGTGAGCAGAGGCCTCAGTGTCTGGGACCTGGCACTCAGGACAGCCCGTAACGGCGAGGGTTAAAACTTGCCCCTGCCACCCACTTTCCCTCACTAGCCTTTCCCTTTCCCACCTCGACCCCTGACACAGTGTCCCCCCAGACACCTGCAATGTCCCTCAGCCTCCCCCCGCCCTGCCTCTCTGCCACCTAACTGCTTCTAGAACTTGCCTTTTGTTCTCTGTCCTTCCCACTGGGCCTCAGCCCACAGTCAGCCACCTCTCTAGAGCACTTCCTGGGGTACCCCTGACCTTCGCCCCCAACCTTCATGTCCTTTAGCTAACAAGAGAGACCTCAGGGCTCTGCTCTGGGCCTCACTGGCCTTCTGGCCTCCAGCCCTAACGGAGGGGTGCACCCAGTCCTGGAGGGGCTGTTGCCTCCACTTCGTCCCCTCAATTCCCTCTCGGGGCTCAAGGCTCGCCATCCTGGGCTGCACATGCCCACCCCCTACCCCTGGGTGTGCAGCCTGACTCCCCAGGAGGTGGGGCTCTCATCGTCTGCACCCTTCCCTCATCACAATAGCACCTGACTAAATGAGGATGAGAGCGTGGGGTGCCAGCACTGGGAGGCACCCCACTTTACAGGTGGTATGACTGAGGCCTGAGGGTGGAAAGGCTGAGGCCCAAGATCAAGACTGCCTTCTGGAAGAGCCAGGGGTGGAGCTCAGGCCACCCACCACCTGCCAGCCATCACTCTCAGATGGCGTCGTCCACGGCTGGCCACTGGTGTGTCTTGTGCGCCTGGCAGGCGTGTGCGAGCAGCAGGTGGTGCGATACCGCCAGTCCCTACTGACGGAGGCTGCAAGGGCGCTGAGCACCACGGGCTTGTTAGAGCTGCCTACAGGTTTAGGGAGTGAAATGCAGGACAGAGAAGAATACAGATTGCCTAGTCACTCTGGAGTGTCACATAAATGCGGAAGGAGTTCTTTAGTGTCAGGGTGCCCCAAGTGTTGCCCAAGACATCCTTATACTGTAACATTCTCTGTGATGCTGCCTATTAACTTTCTTATTCAAATTTAAATTATTCATGTTTTTGAATTGAAAAATTGAAATTTCTCAATTAAAAACATTTTTATTAAAATTTCTCTCTTGAAATTTTTATTAAAAATTGTTTGTAATTTTTTACACTATCCTAAACATTGTATAGGACTTTTAAAAGTTTATGAATGATTCATGAATATTTACAATTGATGCTTGTACTTTCTTATTTATACAATAAATACTACACTAAAAATTGTTACTTGTTTTATTTGAAATACAGGGCACCCTGTATTTTATCTGGCAACTTTACTTACATAACATCTTCCTAGCAATGCTTGGTTGTTTGAGAAGCATAAAGCTTGGGTTTTCAATGCTCCAGAATTTGAATTTTTTCCCAAGTGAGTTTCCTCCGTAGGTTTTACTGAACCCGCAAGTATTGTAACCTCATTAGCATGGAGGGGGCATTGCCTGCATGGCAAAGAGAGCGAGCTTTGTCATTTGGAACACTAGACAGACAGTGAGAGGAAAGGGCTCTCCTCAAAATGGGAAGTCCCTTGTTTCTTGTCACTGGTCACACGGGTAAGGACTTTGGGGGTGCTGACGGCATCCCCGTCCGAGCACTGGGCTAGGGATAGTGTGAGAAAAGCTGGGGAGGAGAGTCAGACGCTTCCACCCTGAGTCCCTGTGAGGCTACTGGAAGTGGGGATGGGGGGAACCTCTGCAATTTGCTAAGCCCCTGGTGGAGGGTGTTGGTGGGGCAGCCTAGCCCACCCCCACCCCACGGAGGGGCTGACAGGGTTCCATGGTGTCCGGTGGGAAGTGTGCGGGCAGTGTCAGCACTGCAGTGGGCACTCAGCCCCCATGGCCATCGGCCAAGGGTGTCTGCTCCCTGTCCTGCTGGAGCTTTGGCTTTTTCCTTCTTGGCAGCATGAATTAACCCTGAGATTAACTTGGGACACCAGCCAGGCCCTCTAAGAGGCTCCAGGCTTTCAGCCTTCTCTTCTCTCAGCCACAAGCCCCTCAAAAGCAACCAGACTCTCACTCCCAGGCCTGAAGACTCCCATGGCCCTTCAGTGGCCTCTTTGCCCCCATGAAGGCCCCTCCCCATAGCTAGTCTTGGCCCCACTTTGGGTCACCGCCCTTGACCTTCATCCCAGACCCTGAGAGTCCAACGGCCCCTCTTGCACATCTGTCCCTTTTCTCCTGGGACATCCTGCCTGGCCCCCAGCCTCGCCCTCCTCCTCCTCACTCAGGCCCCTGCTTTCTGCAACCAGCCTTCCCGCCCCACACCCAGGCGTGTGTCCCGCCTTGGACCCCGTAGGAGGATGCACTTCCTCAGAGACTGCACTTTCCCACGTGCAATTAAAGGAGCCAGTGGGGCGTTTACCAGACAGCCCTCCCCCAGCCACCCAAGAATTCCATAATAAGTGCCACCTCCCCGTCAAGAGAAAAGTCTTGCTCTTTCCAGCAGATGCCAGGGAGACGGATGTCATAAATGGTGGAGAGCTGGAGGTGGTGAGGAGGGGGGCGTGCGTGGGCAAGGGCAGGCACCGGCGGGAGTCAGGGCGGGGAACTTTAATCCACACTGCTAAGGACAGCCTTCTGGGTGGTGGGCTTCTACACTGACTGAGAAATGGGAAGGAAGGATGGCGTGTGTGCACGTGTGCGTGTGTGTGTGTGTGGTGCTTTCTGAAATTCTAACCCTCCCGAACTCTAAACACCGATCAGACTTCTGTGAGCTCTGCGTGGCGCCCTGTCTACACTGGACGTGGAGGGAGGGCAGGAGCTGCTTTCTTCCCGGTTACACCCTCTCCCACCCTGGCCAGGGCCTACCTGATTATTTTCAAAATCATTGGTACTTTCTCTAAAGAAGATGTAAAAATGGTGAATAAGCACATGAAAAGATACTGCAGGTATTAGTCAGAAGGGAAATGCAAGTCAAAACCACAACGAGACATTACCGCCCACCCACCAGAACAGCTGGCGTGCTGGTGGGCAGGGTGGGAGCCCCTGGGGCACGTGCCCTGGGCTGCTGGCAGTTCCACAAACGACCAAACATATGGTCACCATGTGACCCAGCAATTTCACCCCAGGTGCGTGCCCGAGAGACATGAAAACCTGTGTCCTCACCACAGCGTGCACCAACGTCCACAGCAGCACTGTACATCATAGGCAAGGGGTGGGGACAGTCCCACGGTCCTGAGGGGATAATGTGGCCTGTGGGAACCACACAGCATATCAGCCACACACAGGACCTGGGGTGCGGCCACGAGTGACGACCTGGGTGCGCTGCAGGGATGTGGTGCCAAGTGGAGGAAGCCAGCCGTAAACGGCCATGCAGCACATGGTTCCACTCGCATGAGATGTGCCGGATAGGGCGACCATAGACACAGGAAGTCCATTCTCGGTTGTCAGGGGCGACACGACATGCAGGACTTGTGGGCTGACAGCTGACAGGCAGAGGTATTCTTTCCGGAGTGGCAGAAATGTTCTAACACTGACTGGCCATGGCTGCCCATCCTGCATCTGCTAAGCACCACTGAAGGCAGCAGAAACCTCTGGCCCGCACACCGACGTGGGTGACTTGTACGGCATGTGAGCTCTGTCTTTGTAAAACCCACACTAGAAAGTAGCTGCTGCCAGGTGCCCCACCCTCTGCATCTTGTCCGCCCCTCCCTGGTGTGAGCCCTATGCACATTCCTGGTACGAGACAGGTGCTGTCCACCTAGTTAGGAAGCACTGGAGGAGGCCCACCCCATCCTCACAGCTTGAGACCCCTTCTTGTGCCTCTGAGGTGCAGGTACCCACCCCTCCATCCCCACCAGCTGCCCCTTAGCTGGCAGTTGTGCAAATGGGCTGCGGCAGCCTCTGGGGCCTGGTGCTCCTGATTCTGTCCTCACGTGGAGGGGTGACGTTCAGACTTCCAGGCCACCTGGGAAATGTTAACTGTCATCCTCTGGCGGCTGTGTAAGACAGAGGACATCACCTTTGTGAGCTGTGGCCGCAGCCAAGCCCCGCAGATGTCTGCACACATTCTATGGGGGGCGGGGGCCTCGGGAGCACCATAGGGAAGGGGCTGAGTGGGACACTGTGGGGGCTGAGCCAGGATGCCGACCCCACCCCCCATGTGACCTTCTGATCCCAATGCCCATGGTTTCTAGCCACAAAGGAACACCCCCAATCAGCAGTGGATGCTGTTTCTATGGCCTTCTGAGGGGGCGGTGAGCAGGCAGCTGTGTGGTGCTGTGTGGAGACGGGGCGGGGGGTGCGGTCTGGTGATAGCAGTGTGATGATGGTACTCGCCCCCTCCTCGCGGACAAGGGGGCCTGGAGCGCTGTTCTCTAACTCAGAGTGCTGCGTCACACAGTGGCCCCCAAGAGATTCGTCCCAGCCTTAAACCCCAGTGTCTGTGAATGGGGCCTGTTTGGAATTCTGTCTGCAGGTGGGATCCATTTAAGGATCTCAGGATGAGATCACACCCCGAACCCGATGACTGGTGTCCTCGTCAGAGTCAGGAGGAGACCAGCAGACAGCAGAGGAGCAGGGAGACCCTCATGCAGGTGGAACATCCTGGGGAGACAGAGGCGGGGATTGGGGAGACACGTCTATAAGCCAAGGAACACCACAGAGTGCCAGGAGCTGCCAGAAGCTGAGCAAGGGGCCCAGAACAGATTCCCCCTTAGAGCCTCCAAGAGCAAACCCCATGACCTTGACCTCAGACTGCTGGCCTCCAGACAGTGAGAGAATGAGTGTCTGTGTTTAAGCACCCAGCCTGTGGCCCGTGTAACGGCAGCCCCGGCAAACTCATACTCCTGGGGAACGTACAGACCGAATGACAGGGAAGGTATTGGCAGTTCCCGAGCAATGACTGGGTTCCCCTCCCTCCCACATTGCGCGTTTCAAAATACAGGCCACCTGCGTGGTGTTGGGGGAGTGTCACGAGCATGGGAGTGACCCTGAAAGGAGCCACTCACACGTTGAGTCTTTCCACAGTACAAGGTTTATTAGGGGAGCCCCCACCACAACAGTATGCCAATAGAGTCACACACAGAGGGGGGGCTTACACAGTGGAAGTGTGCAGGCTGAGCGTCGGGCTCAAAGTCCCCCCTCCGTTGGTGTCGGTAGGTGGAGAGGCGGGCATTGGTCTTGAGCCAGGTGGACACAGGGCAGCTTGTGCCCGGTGGAGTGGAAGTCCCCTGGCAAGACCTGTGGTGTAGCCAGGCTTGAGTGGGGGGTGGTCCGAGCTCTGAGTTCCTCCAGCCCTCCAGGGTGGAGGTCCCACTGCCGTGGGCGTCCAGAGGGAGTCCTTACCCAGGTGTCCAGACTTGTGGCTTTGGGCTTCCCAGGCCCCTCTTGAGGATGTTTGCTCAGTCCTGACATAGGCCCTGACATGTGTCAGGGCTGATGGGGACTCCATACTGGATTATTCATGGTGCCCAAAAAGCCTGCTGGGCTCTTGCTCTTTACAAAGGGGCTCCCCGGTGGGAAGGGGCGTGAGTGGAGCCTGATTCCCAGGGTGGGTCCTAGAGGCAGACCTTGGGGAGTGGTGTTGGTGTCCACCTTCAGGCTGCACGAGGCCTTTCTTGGCTTCTGAGTGTCCACTATAAATCCGGACCATCAGAGCAGGGGCCTGCAGGGGCCTATCTGCCTCTCAGACTGGACCCCTCATGCTCAGAGGCCACCTTGTGCAGGAAGAGCCCAGGAAGCTGTGAGGAGGAATGCCGGAGCCAGCAGGAGGAGGGCCAGGCCAAGTGTGAGCTAGGGACAAGAAAGTTAGAGGCAGCGGCTGGTTTCCTGAGGCTGCCGAACCATGTTATCACAGCAGCGGCTTAAAACCACAGCATTTACCCTCTTACGGGTCTCGCTCCTCCTGGGGGCGGTCTAAGGATTAATTCTTCCCTTGGGTTTCCCAACTTGAGGGGCCTCGCCCAGTCTTTTCCATCCTAAAGCCACTAACTGCCTCAGTCGCTCCAACCTCTGCTTTCCTTGTGCTGGGGGGGACTCCTCTGACTCTCCCTGGCCCTCTTGTAAGGGCCCTGTGGTGACGTCAACCCCCTGGGGCTACTGTGGCACGATCCCGCCATCTCAAGGTCCCTAACTGAACCACGGCTGCAGGTCCCCATTGCCATTTAAGTGGGATGCACAGGGTCCAAGGTTAGGGACATCATCATCCCGGGGCCCTCGCTCTGCCTGCCACCCACGAGCAGAGAAATGGCAGGTGCTTGATGAACCCATGCTGAGTGCCAGAGTAAGTGGCTGGATGGACAGGTAACGAGTGGGGTGAGCAGGGCACCCGTTCCGTGGGGGCTTCATAAGTGCCTCTATCCCCCCAGCCTGCTGCGTTGCCCAGAGCCAGCAGGTCTGAGAGTTCTAGAAACGAAGCTTGTTTTGTGTGCCTCTGGCCCTGCTGCCCAGGTGCAGTCACACGGTGGGGGCAGTGAGGTGCGGGCTTCCCCTTGGGTGCTGCCGCAAGCTCCAGCCCCCCGGGCCCCCAGCCAGGTTCGCCTGCAGGCTCCCCTGCTGAGACATACTCTGGGCACAGAGGGAAAGAGCTGTAAAGACAAGGAACAGGGCCCTGGGCAGGACCGCAGCCCTGCTCCTGGGGGAAAGGTCAGTGACCAGACTGCGGTGCGCAAACGATAATAATCAGTCGTTAAAGAGAAGGCCCCGTGAGTCTGCCTCCCTGCCCCTGCCCCCAGGACTGAACCTTTGACCCCACGGAAAGCCCTGCCTCCACTGCAGGTGTCCTGGTCTCCATGGCAACCAGGACTTATTTCACAAACAGAAGATTCTGGTCCTGTGGGAATGGGAAGATGAGGACATTTCAAGGGACAAAGTTTTTGTTTATAGCACCTTGGTCTGAAGGTGTCAGGTGAGGTCTCAGAGCCAAATTCTACCCAGAATGCTGAAGTGCAGAGAGCAAGAACATGTAGTCTGGTCTCTGACCTTTTGCTAATAAGCAGAATGACTCTGATCATGGGGTGCTATGGTTAGGATGCTTTTGGCCACAAATAATAGAATTTCTGTCTCTCAGGGACTGAAGCAATACTTTCAATTTCCTCATGAAGTCTGGAGGCTGGGCATCGAGTTGGTGAGATTTTCTTGGCTTTCCCCATGGTGGCAGAATGGTTGCAGGGGCTCCAGGCATCATGCCCTTTCGGGACAACATCCAATGCAGGAAGAAGGGGCAGGCAGCAAAGGGGCTTCTCTCCACAGCTCTTAAATCACAGCATCCTACCTTGTCCAGAAGCCCTCAATGACTTTACCTTACTTCTCATTGGTCAGGCTGAGTTTCACAGCCACCCTTGGACACCATCTCCCAGATGGAGGGAAGGGTGTTATCAGGGGCTGAGAGCCCAAATACCCTCCACCCACACGTTCCAAAAAGACAGAATGAGGCCTGTGTGGTCGGGGTGAAGCTCGGGGAGCACTTCATCCTTCTTCAGCCCTCCAGGTCCGGCCAGCCCCTCCCTTGTCCCAGCCCAGCCACAGCCAGCTGACTGAGCAGCCTGGGAGATGCAGGTGTGCTGGCTCTCCACGTGCCGGGAGTCCGTCGGCCAAGACTTCTATTCCAGGCTCAGTGACCTGCTGCCTCCACCTCGAACTTGACCCAGACAGAGAGACGCTAGACTGAGGTCAGATGTGAACTGCCTTCCGGACAAATCGCAGAAAGGTGTCAGCTCTCCTTCACTTACCACTCTTCTCTCTGCAGGTTGGCACCGTGGAGACTTTGTGCCCTAACGCTGCATTTTAAAGGTCTGTGTTCTGTCTTCCCAGCACGTTTTATGGACGCAAACCACAGGAATGAACCAGGTGGGTCTGCGGCAGACAGGGCTTCTCTGTCTTCCCACGGCTCTCCCCTCCCTTTTCTCTTCTCGACTGCCCTATTAGGAACTGGGCAGTGCTGAGGGTTAACTAATGTGGCCCCCCAAAAAAGATATGTTAGGGTTCCAAACCCAGAACCTCAGAATGTGACCTTATTTGGAGACAGAGTCTATACACAGGTGATCACATGCAAATGAAATCAGAGGTGGTCCTAACCCCACGGGACTGGCATTCCCATGCAAAGGGAAACTTTGGACAGAGACAGACCTGCACAGGGGGACGCGGTGGGAAGACACGGGAGAAGACAGCGGCCAGGTGCCTGCAGTCATATCTACAAGCCACAGGATGTGACGAGGACGCCGGGGACCCTCCCCTAAAGCTGTCAGGGAGCGCTGGGCCCACCAGCACCTGCTTTGGGAGTCCCAGTCCCCATAGCTGCGAGAGCGTGCGTGTCTGCCCTCCCAGCCCCCCTCCGAGGTACCTCCCTCAGTAAAGCGGTGTGGGAAACAAAGGCAGGGAGTTAACTCACCAGGCTAGAAATGCCTTTTCAAACGCTTCCTTGGAAAGGGGGAATACTATACCCAGCTATCTGTTCTAGTTTAGGAGACAGTTGCACGCCAGCCCAAATTTTGAGAAACTGGGTATATCTTCAGGACTCAAAAGGTTTGCTTGCTGCAAGTTTGTCTGACCAATAAGGAATCCCTTCGTAGGCCACGCTCACGGACACACTTTGTCTACAATGTCACCGACCTGGTTTTCTCAGAAACGAGAAACACATGAATTTCAACGTTATGGTGTTTTCAAACAGGCGTGAGGGCAGCTCCTCTCCTGGGGCTGGGCGTGACTATGGCAGTGGCCCACCTGCCACTGGCAAGTGTTTCGAATCCACACTGGGAAGTCCAGCAGCCACCTTCCAGCTCTGAGGGCGTCCCTCTGCCCACGGGGAAGTCAGTGATTCGTTGTCAATCTGTGCTGATGCCTGCTGTGGAAAATAGGATGGTATTGATTCTGGCTGCAGGCTGGGACTATTTTTAGCAGCCAGACTGGCCAGCAGGAGCCCCTGGGGCTGATTTCATGTGGGTTGGGAGAGGTGCCAAGCCTCCCCTGGAAGCCTCGGGTGAGGAAACAGCACCCACTCTGCAGCTGCCACCTTCCTTGGCAGCGGGAACCCGTGTGAACGTTTCTTCTGTGGGCTGAGTCATCCCCCTCTAACTGTGCTTGGGAAACACCTGGAAGGGCGCTGACGTGGGGCATGAACAGGGGCGGATTCCTCAGGCAAGTGATCTGAACCTTGTTGTGTTCTGTTTGGTGCTGGTCGCTGACCCCCTAGGAGGTCTTGGGGCCTGGACTCTGCCCTTGGCCAGGGCCGAGGGGCTGCAGGAAGTATGTTAGAATCCTGGCTTTGCCACACCCCACTACACACAGGACATCACAGCTCCTTCAAGGGGGCTTTGTGAAATGGACACATGCTACTTAGCCCACAAGAAAGTGGCCAACCAGTGTGCCCCTTAATGCTGGTGGTTGGGGTCCCGTGGCTCTGAGGGCAGGGCTGGCACCATCCCCAGGCCTGGAGCTCAGTGGCCCTCCCCTGTGACAGCTGCCCTTTCCCAGTGGGTGTGAACCCACATGTGGCCTGCCCTCCTCCCTCTCATCCTAGGCCAGAGAAGACCCATGTCCGTCTCTCCAAGTGGTAGAGGGGACGGCCCTCTGCAAAGGAACCTAAGTGCCAAGCCCGATAACCACTTCCCGGAGTCGCCGTCAGGGAGGACATTGTCCCAGCCCAGCTGAAGGTCACAGACTACCTGTACTGCACGGTTCGCAATCATCAGGCTTGAGGTCTGTCAACGTGTGCCACCTGGGGAGAGGCTTGGAGGACGAATCCCCTCGGCAAATGGCCCGCAGTGCTCCTCAGGGTCTCGACTCTGCTCTTGTGCCCAGGGGCTCCATGCACGGGGACATGGGTACAGCTTGACTTCAACTGATGTTTAGAAGTCAAGTTTATTGAACATGATCAACGTACAGTAAAACTCCTTCTTTTAAGTGTACAGTCCTGTGAGTTTTGACAAGGACACATAGTTTTGTCATAGGACACATATATCTACCACCCCTAGACTGCTCCCCATTGCCCTTTGGGGCCAGTGTCTGCCCACCCCAGCCCTGGTGGCCACCGTTGTGCCTTTTCCAGAATGTCAGTGCATTGGAATCACACAGATGCAGCTCTCTGTGGCTGACTTCCGCCGCTCAGCGGCATGCACCAGAGCTCACCCATGGGGCTGCGTCTGTCGTAGCGTGTTCCTTCTTATTGCCGAGTGACACCTGCTGTCGGTGTCATGAGAGCTTGTCTATTCATCTACCGGGTGACGGACACTTGAGCTGTCTTCGGTTTGGGGTGATTATGAATAAGACTGCCATAACTATTTGTGTACAGGTGTGGGTATAAACACTGGTTTTCACTTCTTGGGGAAATTGCTGGATCCTTTGATAAAGACTTGTTTAACTTGGTAAGAAACTGTCCACCTGTTTTCCAAAGTGGCTGCCCAGTGCTTGATGCAAGCTTCATTGGTTCTGCATCCTCAACAGTACTCGGCATTGTGAGATTATTATTGTAGTTGTTATTATTTTAGCTATTCTAGTGGATGTGTAATAGTATCTTATTGTACTTTTAATTTGCATTCCTCTGGTGATTAATGATGGAGCATCTTTCCATGGGCTTCTGTGCCTTCCATCTGTCATTTCCAGCAATACTTCCTTTTATTCCCCCTGTAGGAGTATATCATGGGAAATGCTTTCTTGACCCAGTCTCTTCATTTTAAAGATAAAGGCACTTTTCCTTCATAGCAATGTAGCAAGAGGAGGGATAAAACCCAAAGCAACTAGGCAAGATTTCTCCCCCCTTCAACTCAAACTATGAAATGCCCCCATCCCTAAGGAGATAAGTTAACGCAATGGTTCTTGGCCTTTCCTGGGACTTCAGGTTAAAACTGGTAGGTTGAATATATTCACTATTTCTACTCCTTTAAAACATCCTTTAAAGTGCCAGTGCTGGAAGGCAAGAAGTCCACCCATAAGAACAAAGAGAAAGAGACAGCAACAGGCAAGAGGTATCCATGAGAATGTGAGTGGGCAGGTCTAACTGCCTGTGACAGGCAATGCTCATGGCCTCCCCAACATCCTTTCTCTCTCCTTCCTTGCTGACATATCCCAGTTCAGTCGGGGCAGCAATGTTCCCAGGTAACGTGTTTCCCAGCACCTCTTGTCCGTAAAGATGTCCACACCATCCCGCGGAGGTGGAAGTCTGCTGGAGATCACGGGAAAATTTGGCTCCGAACGTTGGAGCCACTCCTTCTTCCTCATCATTTCTTTTTTCCTCTTTTTAAATCTATTTTCAAATTCTGAAATTTAAAAACACTGGGGCTTAGAAAAGAGACCCTAAGTATTGATAGAAGAAAAACAACAGGATAAATTCAAAGGATCAGAAATGCCTTCAAAATTCTAAAAAAAAAAAAGGTTTTATCTGGGATTCTTTATCTGTACAAACCACCAATAAATGGGTGGAACAAAGATATTCAAAGATATGTGAGACTTAAGAAGTGTACCTCACATGCATCTTTTCTCAAGAAATTCCTGGGGGACATGCTTTACTTGAGCAAGGAGATAAACCCGGAAAGAGAAAGACGTAAGTGTATGAAAAAAGGAGGCAATAATTGACTCCAGGAAAAACAAAAAGTTGCATAAGAAAAGAAAGACAATCTTGGCGCCCTAAGTGGCTTAATTGCAAGAACATTTAGGGAGTCATAACGATGTCAACATTAATCATCGATTTGGCCAGAGACTGTGATGTAACTAAATTGTGAAGATGGTGGGTCGGATGGCTTGTGGGTGAAATGGTAGCCCCATGTAACTTGTGCGAGTGGGGGTTGTGATGTGTTTAAAAAAAAAACCCATAAATTATAGGATAATTATGTTTGTTAAAACATGGTGGGGGGGGCCACTAAAAGATAATTAAGAGACTTGAAAGGGGGTAACTGCAGGGAGAGGGAATTGGAGGTGGGAGGGGGAGCAGCAACAACCTCTGTTTACCGCAAGCCTTGCTGTGCTGTTTGACTTTTTAAACAACGTTATACCATTCAATCTAAAAAGGAAGAAATAATAGCCTGAAAGTTTTGCTCTCTCTTCTCCGGAGAAAATCAGCACAAGCACACGGGTGTTGCTGCTGAGTTGACTTTAGCAACCCACGCCCAGTGTGTGGCCTGCAGGACACAGCCCAAGGTTCTCGTTTTTCGCTGTGTCCGGTGGCTCCACCGGCCCTGGTCACTGAGCAGGCTCAAGTCTGAGCACAGGTATCCATGACTAAGACAGAGTCATCCCCTGCCTTTGGCAGGGTTATGAGCGGGTACAGGTGGATTTATTGCTACACAGCCAGCCGCCAATTAACAAGTGAGAGGTTCCAACAGGTAGGACTGGTGACACAGACAGTGGGGAAGATGGGGACTGTTCAGTGACTCTGTTCTCCTTTTCCTGCTGTCTCCTGCAGACTCTTGTTTCCTTTCCCAGTGGGACCCAGATATTGGCTTCGATGCAGCAAAAGAGCTTGGGGACTTTCTCCCGCCACAAGATGGGTCCGGCTTGTCGTTTCCTGTCCTTTCAGATACTGCCACAGGCCTCCTTTCAGTGTTGGATGGGGCAGTTTTCTGCAGCCAGGCCCCCAGGGGGATTCCTCAGGGTCCTGCCAGCCCCAGGGGACAGTGTGGGAGGGAAGGGTGGCCTGCTCTCGGACAGACTCACTGCTCTGCTCAGACCACATGTCCCATCTGATTTTGTGTCCAACTCCAAGAAATTCGAACCGAGCTGTTTATCCCCTGCCTTGGTATACTGTGGCTGTTGTAACAAATTCTACAACCTGGAGGCTTCTACAGCAGCTGCTATACTCTCATGGTTCTGGGGGCCAGAAATCAGAAATCAAGGTGCTGGTGGGGCCCTGCTCCTTCTGAAGGCTCTGGGGAGAACTTTCCATGCCTCTTCCCGAGCGTCTGGTGGCTGCTGGCTGCTGGCACTCCTTGGCTTAGAAATGGCTTCCTGCCCCTCTGACCCTGTCTTCACATGGCCTCCTGCCTGCGTGTCTTCACATTGTCCTGCCTCTGCGTGTGCGTCTGTGTCCGGATTTCCTTTTCTGTTTATAGACACCAGTCACGTTGGACCTGGGGCCCACACTAAACCTTACATCCACCAGGAACCTTCTTCCCAATAAGGCCACACTCAAGGGTTCTGAAGGAGGTCAGCAGGTGGACGGACATACCTTTCTGGGGGACACAATTTAATACACTCCTGACTGGTTCCACCCTCACGCTGCCAGGACGTCCGCACCCTGAAAACCTTCTTCCTTCAATGGGTTGTCCCTAGAACCTATACTCCTGTCATCGCCTCTCTTCTCTCGTCACCAGATTTGAAAAAGTCCTTTCCTTCTCTCCTTTCCCATGGGCACCATCCACCCAACCCACACTCTCTGGAAGGACCCTGAGTGCTTTTCCTCGTGTTTGGTTCTTTCACGCCGTGCCTTTGACACAGTTGTCAAGTCAGAACCCTCCTCCTGGCTCCAGTTCGGCTCCTGTGCTCCAAGTCGGGGCCACGCTTGGTGCATGGTTTGCACTCCATGCTGGCCCAGCCCTCCTGCTGACGGCCTTCTCCTCAAGGGCAGGCAGCTCTGCGTCCTCTGTAGTGCTTGGGCAGGCACAGGACAGGCCACAGACCACCTGGTCTAAGTCACCCCAGTGCTTCCAGAGCCGTGGTTGGGGTGGGAGCTCCCCTTGGGTCAGAGGGTGCCTCCACTCTCAGAAGAATGTCGCACCTCACGGAGAACGGGCACCCAACACTTGTCTGCTGAGCCAATTCGGACCTCGCAGAGTTAGGTGAGAACAACGTGAGTGAGCACCCTGAGCTGGTGCTGGGACGGGTGAGCGTCCTGTGTGGAGTCACTGCTGAGGGGGTAGGGGACTCCGGGGTTCTTCCCACAAGGCAGGTCTGCTCTGGGCACCGCCTATGCCCCATGTAACTTGTGAATGAAATGGTAGGAAACACGGCAGAACAGGCCAGTGTGCCTCCTGGAGGCTGACGCATGGGGTGTGGTACCAGCAGGCTGTGGACCAGCCTGGTGATCCAAACGCACTCAGCTTCCTGCAGACCTGCCCAACTGGTCCCCACACCTTCGTGAGCATCCCCCAGGAGGTGGCCATGGGCGGCGACACGGCAAGTCCTGTTGGCTGCAGCGCATTCTGGGGATGGAAGCCACCCTCTGCAGAAGTCATCTCTGCATCAATGTCACTCTGTGACCCCCATGGCGACCCATGGGGAAGGAATCCTCCCCATTATATGTGGAGGTGCTTCGGCAATCTCTCTGCTCACTGTTACTGTGGAGCGTTGCCAGGACCTGATCCCAGAATGGCAACCACTGGGGCTCCTGCTGTGCAGAAAATGGGTGCCTCGAAGGTGCTGAAGGACCCAAGAGTGGGGGGTGGTCTTTCAAGCTGAGGCCCAAGGCTGGGGGCAGGGGTGAGGGTGGGGAGCTTGCCTCCACTCTGCCGACCTGCTGCTACGGCGCTCCGACCTGTGGCTGCTCCTGCACCCCGCCTCCTCCCCGAGGGAACGAGGGCTTTAGATGTCAAACCCCAAAGACAATGAGAGCTCTATGACTCTCCGGGGCCTTTCATCTTGGCCACTCAGAGGGTGACTCCACCTCACCAATGTGCTGACCTGATTTTTGTCCCAGGACGAAGCCAGCCCAGCTGGGGGCGGAGGGGAAGGTGGCGGGGAAGGAGGTGGGTGGAGGAGCAGGTATGCATGGCTTTACTGACAGAAGAGGGGATGATGTCACGGGACAAGTGTCTCCCTCGGCAGGAAATGCGAGTTGGCCAGCGTGCCTGCAGGAGAAGGTCTGCCAGCAATCCGCTAAGACAGGCTAACAGGACAGCGCCTGGGTCCGAGGCGGTGAGCAAGGTGGGTCAGCGGCCACGGCCCACTGCCCGGGTGGGCGACGCCCCCTGCCTTCCAGCAGGCATAGACAAGGAAAGTGGAATTCTCTGCAAAGGACGAACGGAAGCCTTGTGGACAGGGGCCCCAGGCCCGCACACCTTCTCCTCCAGCTCAGAGAAGAGGGAAGTTACCAGAAAAGGGGGAACAAGGAACAGACTCCTCCCCCACGTGTGATAAGCACTGTCACATTTAGACACCACGAGCATAGCACGACCTCAGACCTTCCCCTCGGCCGTCTGGTAAGACAAGTAAAATGGGAATTATGGTTTATTTATTTGCAGATGAGGAATTCTAAATGCACAAGAATCGGACCATTGCTCTGGCTAAGCTGGTCTCCTCAGCTCTTTATCCGGGCTCCACTGCGACTCTGATCTTGGGCAAGTTACACTCTAAGTCATGCCTCAGTGTCCTCGTTAGGTGGGTATGAGGCTTGAATGCGTTGGCATGTGCAGAGGGCTTTGACTGGAGCACCTGCTGAGTTCACACTGGACTTTTAAAGCTTCCTATTGTTCTTCCTGCCACCCTGGAGCCAGCAAAAAGACCCCAAAACACACCTCCCTACGTCACCTCCTGTTCCGAAATCCATAGAGGAGAACTGTTCCCCAAATGGTGCTGCAAAAAGATCAGGTCAGATCCTTCCTACTAACTTCAACCAAAAGCCTGTCTATGAATGAGGTGAATTTTTTTTTATTTAAATTTTTTTATTCTTACTCAAGTACAGTTGTCTCCATTTTCCCCCCACCACTCCCCCCACCCCAGCCATCCCCACCTCCCACCCTCGATCCCACCCTGCTAGGCTCTGTCCATGTGTCGTTTATGGATGTTCCTGAAAACCCTTCTCCCCCTCTCCCCCCATTACCCCCTCCCACCTCCCCTCCCGTCACTATCAGTTTGGTAAATAAATATAAGAGTCAGATTAGTTTTTAAAAATGGAGAGAAAAATATTTACTTAATCTCAGTTCTGGGAACTAATTGTTGGCCTAAACTTACTGGAAGGAATCATAAACATATGAGTATGTTTGTTTACATAAAATAAAAATCTCCTGGAGTAAAAACAATGCAAAGTAAGTGGTAAATGTTAAAAAAATAACCTGTGTAAGCATGGGTGGGCCAAGGGGTGAATTCCTAAGTGTATGGAAGAGCCCTTATAAATTAACATGAGAAATTCGCTTCAGCCAAAACACGGTCAAAAACCGCGCACAGACTATTTGAACAGAAAGCATTAGGGTCTAAGAACTCTGATAACTGGGAGGGTGTTGTTTATGGAGCACTCGGGTCCCAGACGGTCCTCCCAATGGCTCTGCGAGGGGGGCCCCTGCCTGACCCCCCGTTTGCTGATGGACACGGAGGGTGAGATGGGTTACAGATTCTCTCTCAAGTCTCCAAGTTCTAATCCACAGAGCCAAGATTTGAGCTCCTCTTGGATTCCGAAGCCTTTAAGCACTGCGCTATATAAATAAACTTTTAACAATACGCGAATTTTTATAAACTCAATCTCACTAACAGTCAATGAAATGCAAATTGCAGCAATGAAGAAGTGGCATCTTCAGCTATCGAACCGCATCCTCTTTGAAATGACATCGCTCCATCCTGGTGAGGCTGGGGGCGGGGCAGGCGTGCCCACACACCGATGCGGAGCGTGGGTCGTACACCCTGTTCCGGAGAAATCTAGGAAGAGCCTGGACATGCGCTCTCACTCTCTGACCTGGAGAAAGTCCGCACAGGGAAGCGGAGAGACGATACACAATCGTGGACGAGAAGGCTCATCAGAGCGTTGTTTATAACGCAGTTGTTGGAGACAGCCTCAGTACAGTCACACCTCGGTACTCGTCGGCTTCAACCCCATCAGACCCTGCACTCACTGCATCTGGAGGAGAAAAGCAATGTCTCAGTGCTCGGCACTTGGACTCGCCACACTTGCTGGAGTGTGTGTAAGTCACGACCCTGCCCGGCAAGGGAAGGATGCTTCGTGGATCAGTACTCGTCGGCTGCGGCACTGGTCATGAGTTCTGGAAAGAGTTAATGACTGCATTCCCAAACCAAGGATTGACAATATGAGTTATGGTGCTTCCGTATGGAAATATCATGCACATTTTTTAAGAGCTTGGGAAATACCAACAAAATCTTACAAGCAGACTGACAGTGCTGCGAAATTCAAGCAAGAAGATGTTTAAACTGGGTTTTGAGGAGTAGGGGCAATTTCCCCAGCGAGGATGGGGGTGAAACCTCTGCAAACGGAATTCAAGGTGAAACAAGGGCTGCAGGTTTGAGGAACCCTGGTTTTCTGGGTGGGTGGGGGTTTCAGACAAGGCGGTGGTGGAAGGTGGGTTAGTTCAGGCGCAGCAGGGGCACAAGGACCAACCAGACTTTGAGCAATAAGGAAATATTGAAGTGCTTTCTAAACGCCACTCCTATTATGAAAATGCTAAATCCTGAGGGCAGAGCGTTTGGACAATATAAACCACAGTGCCTGAGAAGGCGGAGTGCTCCCACCTCACTAGTTCGGGGACAGTTTCTCGCCACGCCATGAGTGTGCTGGCAACGTTCTGTTCTGGGATGCGGACGGATGGACAGATCGTTTATACAATAAACTGTTGGAATTTTATATCTATTATAACTTCTCTATTAGAACTATCAATAATTCTTTATGATTCTGTCTCCCACTGGACTAGTGTGTGGACAGCTTAAAATTGGGGACTGTGTTATAATGAACTTCAGAGTCTGAACATCAAGCACGATTCTTGCTAAATCGTGTGGTGGGGGGTGCATGACAGGTCGATGGATAGATGGACAGATGGGGGGGTGGGTAGGCGGGTAGGCGGGTAGGTGGGTAGGTGGGTGAATGGGTAGGATTTTCTTCTGTGAAGTCATCTTTGCCCAATCCCCAGGGGCCCCCTCTGGGAGTGGGGTGACCGGGTGGGAAGGACCCCAGAGTAGGACAGCTCTGCCCCCCACCAGAGGGGCAGCTTGGGCGAGCCGTTTCCCTCTCACCTTGATGGTGGTGAGAGTCTGCATGTGCAGAGGCGGGGACCCCCTCGGATGCCCAGAGTTGTCATAAAGATTATTTTAAGCCCAAGACATTTGAGATTCAACAGTTGCAGAAAAAAAAAGCCCCTTTGAGACTTCCCTTGTCTGACTAAAAGCAGCAACTTCTGGGAAATGAGGCGGCCGTACATCCCTTCTCTGGGTCCGAGGACGACAGAAGAAAACCCGCTCATACCTGTTTAGAGGAACATCATTGCATACTTTCTTCCACCTCTTCTCCCAAAACTCATTTGTCTTTCCTGAAAACACCTGTTTATCTCACAGATAAAGAAGCCCATAAAATCCATCTCTTCCCCCTCCTTTTTTCCCACTAAGTCAGGAGTATAAGCCTCTAACCATTTAACGAGCCAACTACTCCTTTTGTTGGCTTCAATATGATGCATATTTCATAAGCCGTTCTCTCTGGGTGCTGGCTTTTCTCAGCTTCGTTTGCAGGCCCCAGTAACAGAACCTAAGAGGGCAAGGGAGAAGTTTTTTCTCCCGCACAGAGATAACAGCCAGAGTGCACACGACGGGAGACTGACCCACAACCTCTGCAGCTTAGAGCGGCGAGCACTTGGTCAGGGAGCGCCAGCTTCGCTAATTTTTATTCTCACTTCTGAGGACCAGTCAGAGGAAGTCAAATATGTCCCCCTAACCAGTGACACAGGACGCCCCACTTCGAGTCAGCCTACCCAGCTCCTCCATAAATCTCTTTCCCAGTCCCTCACCTGCCTCTGAGTCTCCACCAACACGACTGATGGGCACCCATCCCCTTGTGTGGCAGACGGCCTGGGCTTGTTTTCATGTGGGTGGTCCTCGTTTATTCCCACAGTGGCGGGAACAGTCACGTCAGAATCATCAGGCCATGGGCGGTCCCTGCTGTCCTGCTTCGGAGCGGGAGACACCCCCGAGAAACTGGACAGGATGAGAAGCTGTAAACGTTCTGCACGTGCCGTTTCCGTTGGCGGCTGCTCCACAGAGACAGCCGAGCAGTGGGGACGAGGAAAGGCGGCAGCTGGGAGTCGACAGAAGCCGACGGTTTGGCAGCAAAATACAGAGGAGCTTCTGCAAGCTGGGCTCTGGGTTCCCAGCTGGGTCCAAGTCACAGCTGCTGCCCATCAGGCGCTTCCCTGGTTGCTACAACGGGCCTGGTCCCAGTGCCTGGGCCCCAGGACCCGTGTGGACTGGAAGGAGGCCGCAGGCTGGGGCTTGGAGAGCTGAGTAAAGGCACGCAGTTGTTACTCACTGTTCCCCTCATCCATCAACCTCCCTGGCAAGGCCGTGGCCCCGGGCGAGGGCTGAGCCTGGGAAAGGAATTTTGAAAGTGGCTCCCAAGGCGAGTGGGCGCTGCTGCGGGGAGCAAAGATCAATAGTGGTTGTCTGCCCACGTGGGGAGAGCAAGGAAGCAGCCAGCTCTGGCCCCAGGCGTGAGATAAGGGAAGCAGTGGGAAGTGTCCAGGAGGCAAGACCCCAGGGCACTGGGCCTCCGCCTGGGGCCAGGCTGGGAGGGCCTGGCAGGCAGGTCCCTGACGCTGCTGGTTTTGTGTCCTGAGGCTGCTTCCAGGACAATGAGGTTCCCACACTTGTGCCAGTGGACTGGCCTGATGGCAGAGCTCCTCTGGACCCCGGCTGCCGCTGCGCCAGCTGTGACAGGAGGGCACCGTTGCCCTGCTGCCCTCCAGTGAGCGGGTGGGTGAGGCGGTAGAAATTTCGGTGTGAAAATGGCATGCGGGTGTGAAATTCTTGTTGCAGCCCAGGTCCCTTTGAACTCCTCAGGTGTGGGTGAGGCCTGTCCGAGGGTGAGGAGGGTGCGGTGTCCTGCTGCCGGGTGTTGAGGGGTTCTCATAGACTCTGTCCCCTCTTGTGTTCCCCCTGTTTTCAGCAAAACTCCCTTGGGGAGGCATCACCTCCTATCTGAACCTTGATCCTGCCAGGAGGCTGGGAGCAGGTACCGCAAGCCCCGCATGGTTAAGTGAGGGAAGGCCCCGGTGTGAGGGGGTATAGTACTCCGTCTATGACTTTGTTGTCATCAAGGGGGAGAGACAGTTTCAAACCTGGGTGGAGGGGATTTCTATGCACTGTGGACCCACGCTTGCCCATGCGTGAATCTTGGCCTCTAGCGGGCCCCTGCCACTTCCTGTGGCTGCTGTCACAGAATACCACAAACTTAGTGGCTTCAGATGGCACAAACTTATTTTCTTACAGTTCTGGAAGACAGAAGCCCACAAAGCGTCTTAAAGAGCTGACACGGAGATGCTGGCTGGGCCACTTCCCTTCGGAAGCTCCAGGGGAGCATTCTGGCCCCTGCCAGGAGCTAGAGGCCCCTGGCTGCACCACTCCATTCTCGGCTTCGGTGGTCACAGGGCCTGTTTGTAACCTTGACCTTCTGCCTCCCTCTTAGAAGGATCCCTGGGAGGGCACTGGGCCCGCCTGGGTAATCCAGGAAAACCTCCCAGCTTGAGGGTTTTGATTGAACCCCATCTGCCAAGTCCCCGTTGCTGTGTAAGGGGTATACCCACAAGTCCAGGGGTCAGGGCACCGGCCCCTTTAGGGGGGTGTCATTACTCTGTCTACCAGACCTCCAAAGTCAGATTTGGGGGTGTCTGGTTGCACCTGTGGGTCTCGGGAACAGCTTTTAAAAAGTGGAAACTTGAGCCAAAAGAGTTCCTGTGTCATCCGATGAAAGACGACATCGCTGGAAGGCAGAAACACACTGTTTCTAGAGCGGGATCCAGACAGAAAGTGTCAGCCTGGGGCAATAGAAAGAGCCCGTCTCTCTGTGCCTTCTCCACCACCGA
This sequence comes from Tonatia bakeri, assembly GCA_004024845.1. Taxonomy (NCBI): domain Eukaryota; kingdom Metazoa; phylum Chordata; class Mammalia; order Chiroptera; family Phyllostomidae; genus Tonatia; species Tonatia bakeri. The sequence goes on along the minus strand of PVIA01004836.1, from coordinate 69,979 downwards.
GGCCGAAGGCCCCGAGGGGGCCCGAGGGCCCAGAGGCCGGTGTCTGTAGGTGCGCAGTGGCAACCCGGTTCAGGCACAGAATTGGAGGGTGGTTCCCGGCGTGTCTGTCGGTGCTCCCTCCCGGTACCTGCCGTCCTGTCCTCGTGGACCTGCGTCGGGCTGTCTGAGCTGGTGGTAGGACGGGGCTTCCCCCCCAGGAACCTTGTGTGGGCCGAGGGAGCAGTTGTTTCAAGCTTGGTGAGGAACATGCGCTTCTGAGCAGATGTGGCTGGGGTCACTCACCATGTGGGTGTCTCCTGAAGAATGAGGGTGCATTTGCCCTGATCCGTCCATGCTCCCTATGTCGGGAGTAAGGGAACAAGGCCTGACCCCCACGATGACCCGGGCGGCTCGCCTGCCAGTGTCTGGGGTGTGGCAATAATGCCAGTCACCAGGCTGTCAGTCACCAGGCTGCCCCACCTGCTAGTGTAACACTGTTTTCAACAGTGAGAAAGAAAACAAGAGGAAAGCAGAGGGTTTAGGGTGAAAGCTCCCTCTGTGGGACTCCTCCCTCCTGACTAACCCTAGCTCCTCCTTCCAACCTCAGCGCGGCGACCTTAGTAGGATGAGGGTGACTGGGGGACGTTCCACCCTCATTGAATGTAACAGGAGAGTTACTATTATTATTATCTTTCTCCATGGACTCCTTTTGTCGCTCCAGGTGTGACCCGTCTTTAGCTGACCCGTAGGACGCTGTCCTGCCCAGCACGAGGGGCAGCTGGCCTGCCCAGGGTGGCACCTCAGATGCCAGCCATCTTCTCTCCCGGGCTCTCCCAGGCTTGGTTGAGGCCGCGTGCTTCAGAGACCAGGCTGGTGGTGGCGAGTGTCGGGTTCGCTTTGTCCAAGTGGAGTTCCTGGGGGCCAGCCATGTCCTAGCCATCTTTTCTTGGCTGACCGTTCTTAAAAAAAATCACTTAACTTTCAGACACCCTTGCCCACGTGTCTCCACTACATGGGCCACTTTGGGTTCTTGAAATGGGGAGATTCTGAGCCCGTCTGCCCCGGGCGTGTGGAGGAGGGGTGTGGCAGTTTCTTCGGCAGAAAACTCAGCCAAAGAGTGGCTCCCGATACTCAGGATGGCCCTCAGCTGGGTGACCTCGATTATCCCCATTTACAGGTGAGAAGACTGAGGTACACGGAGTTCAGCAAGTTGCCCAAGGACTCACGCACAGCCAGACTTTGAGCCCAGGCTCTCTGCCTCCAGCGAGGGCAACCGGCTGGGCTGCACTCCCAGCTCCCTGGGGGCTGCAGATCTGCGGGCGGGTGCAGCCAACCTAATGCTGGGTCCGGGTTACTGCTCTGGGCCCAGGAGCTGGGAAGATGGTTAGAAATGCTGGCGCTAAGTCACATGCCATTTTCAACTCTTATTTAATTTTTAGAATATGTAACGTTCTCGACGTTTTCCTCCCTCCTTTCGCCATCACAGACCCTGTGTCAGACACGGGGACTTAGGCATGAAAAGCCACACTCCCGCCCTCAAGTTCCCACTCCCCCAACACACACACACTAATGGTGACCCACTGTCCTGTGTGTCAACAATACACAGAGCGGGGCACCCACTAAAGTGGGAAGGACAGACTTCAACACTGCTGCGTGGGGGAGGGAGCCCTGCAGAGCTGCGTTCAGGGGATTGAACTCCCTGGCTTCAGTGTGCAGCGAGGTGACTGGGCATTTTGAACGGAGAAGGAAGGGACAGGGGACAGTGAGCGGGGACTCAGGGGAGTGGGGCAGTGAAAAATGATGGACCAACGACGTAGGGGGGTGCCGGCCCATGGGAACCACCTCTGCTCTGAGAGGGGTGCTGTCTTGGGGTGTGGGCTCACACAGACAGTGCTTTCGGCAGCCTCGAGTTTCCCGTGGCAGGTGCTGGGCGGGGCCAGGCCAGCCCAGGGACGTGGCTTTGAGCTGTTAGAAGCAATGCTTGTGTTCGTTCAAGTCCGTCCAGGCCGAGGTGGAGGCCTGGGGGAGAAGAGCACTCAGAGGAGCCTGGCTAGAGCACGGCCAAGGCGAGGGGTGGTCACAGGCGTTCAGTAGATGACAAACAGAAAGTCCAGGCAGACCTTGGAGTTGTTGTGGGCTCGGTTCCAGACCACCGCAAGAGCGAACATCGCAATAAAGCGAGTCATAGAAAAGTTTTGTTTATAGAATGCTGTTGTCTCTTAAGTGTGCAATACCATTAGGTCTGAAAACAAAAACAAACACAAAAACAAACCAATGCACCTACCTTAGTTTAAAAACACTTTAATGCTGAAAGATGGTAGCCGCCCTCTGAGCCTTCAGTGAGTCCTCACTGCTCTGCCAGTGGCGGGTCTGGTCAAACACCCAATATCTGAAGCTGTTCTAATTTTCTGTGAGCACACTAAAAGCAAAAAATAAACGTGAATGAAACGTACAGAATAACGACAGCAACGCAGCATCTGCGAAGAGCTACACAGTGAAGCACAATGAAACGAGGCATGCATGTTGCAAGCACAGCCTGCCCTGGAAGAGAAAACGCCGCCACTGTCCCAGGAACGGTCCATGGTCTGAGACGGACCCCGTGCAAACGCAAGAACCCATGGACTGAGGGCCCGCCTGACAGCTGACAGCATCAATCACACACTTTCTCCCCCTTTGGGGAAGCGGTCAGGGTTGCTAGCCAACGAGGGGGTGCTTGGGGTCAGGGGCGAGGCTCTGCACCTGTGGAAGCTATTTAACGCGCAAGCCAACTGCCCACCTGGCAGCTGCTAATTACAGAGGAGAGAGCCAGACAGTTAACCCGCGTACCCGCTCTGGGCGCTTGGGGGCCGTCGTGGGGGTCCCCAGGTGCTGACTGATGGCTGTGAGCCCAGGGGTGGGCTCTCGTTGGGGCGGGGGGGTTTGTGCTGTTGCTCCTGTCCTGGGGGCCGAGGCCGGTCCCCTGTAGACAAATGTGCAGCCAGCGGGCAGAGACCCCTTGTGGTCTTCCTGGCCGTGAGCCATTCTCTCGGTTGCCTTTGCTTCCACCACCGTCTCCCCTCCTGGTCCTAATGTGAGCTTAGCCAGGGCTGTGGGTGTTAGACGGGGGGCGGGGGGTGGATCCCAGGTCCCACCAAGACGCCAGGTGTGTGGGAAGGAGTGTCCAGGTGCAGAAGAGAGAAAGACGCTGGAGCAACTCTGTGGTTGGTAAGGGGGGGTCCCAGGGAGGTGTTGGGGGTCACCTGGCAGCTGAGCAAAGCCAGAGGCAGGGCCAGCTGGTGGAGGGCCACAGGAAGTGGTGGGAGGTAGGCGGGAAGGCGTTGTCATTCTGCGCATGTGCTGGGAAATGGTGAAATGCCACAGGCCTGGGGCCCAGGGCTGGCTGCACCGCCTAGAAAGGCATGAAGTGTCCCGTGAGTCCCGGCGGACCAGGGAGTCTAGCTCTGGAAAAGCCAGGTTCCTGACAGGGTTACAGGCACTGGGAACATAGCAGAGGACGCATGGTAGGTCATGCACCAGATGGGACTTCTCAAGAAGAAGGTGGGTCAGACCCTTGACAGTGTGGCTCAGATGGTTGGAGCGTTGTCCCATACACCAAAAAGTCGGGAGTTCTAGTCCCGGTCAGGGCACCCCCCTAGGTTGTGAATCTGATCCCTGGTTGGGATTCCTATGGGGGGCAACCAATTGATGCTTCTCTCTCACATTGATGTTTCCCTCTCTCTAAAATCAATAAACACATTACAATATAATAAAATAAAAATAAAGAAGAAGGTGGGTCAGAACTGACTGTACAGTTGATCTGGCACCACTGGTCTAAGCCCCTTACCTAGCCCCTCCCTCCCCCGACTCAGGCGTGGTCTCTGTGGTAGCCTGAACAATGGCGCCCAAAGCCAGCCTCATCCTAACTTCTGGAACCTGTGAATGTGACCTGGTGTGGCAAAGAAAGGATTCTGCATGTGTGATTATGTGAAAGATTTTGAGATGGGCAGCTGCTCCTGGATTATCCAGATGGTCCCGGAATGCCGCCACAAGCATCCTCACGAGCAGGACGCAGAGAGAGGCTTGACTACAGAAGGTGAGGCAGCCACGTGACCAGGGAGGCAGAGGCTGCAGTGATGTGGCCACAAGCCAAGGAACACGGGCAGACACTGGAAGCTGCATGAGGAACCAAGGATCGTCCCCTGGAGTCTCCAGAAGGAGCCGTCCCTGCTGTTGCCTTGATTGCAGCGCCTGAAGACTCACTGTGGACTCCTGGCCTCTAAACCTGTGAGAGAACACACCGTTGCTCTGCTAAGCCACTGAGTGTGTGGTATTTGTTACAGCAGCCCGGGAAACCCATACAGTCCCAGGACGGAGAGGTGGCCGAGCTCTGGGACGGGCTTGGGGACCGCCAGTGGCTGCCACAGCGAACTGGAGCTGCACATCCGGCCAGTGCCCGTCCTGCTATCTCAGGAACAGAGGTCACATGAGGAGCATCATGGCGCTGGGGCAGGGGGGATTTCTCTCTCTTTATTTTGTGCCTTCCTGTACTGTTTGGATCCTCTACCAATAAATGCCTTTATTTTTAAAAGCATCAGTGGGAGTTATCCATGGGGGGAGTTTTCACATTTCCTCGTTTGCACTTGTCTATGGTTGGAGGAACATTGGTGGGGTCTGCCACCCAGGGGATGTTACGTTCTGGGGAACCTCACAGGTGAGTCCCCCTGGCTGCACCCTCTCTGTCCCTCCACCCGCTCCTCTTACCCACCTCTTGTCAGAGGAACTGCCCTCTTTTCTATGGGCGTCCAGGCCCTCAGGTGCCTTTTTAAGGGTATGTTTCCCTAAACAAGGATGATTCCTTTTTTACCCAAGTACCCTGGCTCCTGGCCATTCGGGGTGTCTCACCCTATTGCCCACATCTGTTGCACACTTATTTCAAATCGTGCCGAGTGTCCAAGGCTTCCCAAACACTCCCCCTGTCTTCCTAATCATTTCATAAAGTGGCTGGTAGCCCCTCAGTTTTGAAGATGAGGGAACTAACCATGGGAGGTTTGGAGACCGGAGACCAAATCTGCACAGCCGGTGCTGGCTGGCCGGCAGCTGATCTCGAGGTCCACACACCCAGGCCAACGCCGCCTGCTGAGGAGGGCATCTGCAGCTGGCCTGACACCCCTGGGGCAGTGGGGGTCGCTCCAAGCCCTTTAGGAGAAACCTCTCTCCCCCCATTCTTCTATTCCTCAGCTGGGCACAGCCTGAGGCCAGATCCATCTCCGGGGGAGGCACTAGCTGGGCTCTGACACACCCAGCAGTTTGCACAGGGTTCATGTGCCCAGCCTCCTGTCTTAGAAATTGACCTTGGGCAAGGTCAGTTTTCACTTCCACTGCAGCTTAAGGCCATTTTTCTCTCTTGCCCTCAGAACCAGAGGTGGGGGGTAAAGGGCCTCTCCTGCTACTGTTTCCTGTGGGTTTCTGAGTGTCAAGGTCACACAGGAACTTGTGCTCACGTGCACACATATGGACCACGAGTCACCTACAGTCTTGTATTCTTGAGCCCGAACTAAGCTCCCTTACGTGAGAATCTGAAGCAGAAAGAGATAAAACCTGGTGTGCTGTTGTTTGGGGTGACAACACGCGTGCATGCACGTGTATGTGTGTGTGCTCATATGTGTGTTGCATGTGTTTGTATGTATGCGCGTGTGCATGCATGTGCCTGTGGTGTGCGTGTGTGTATGTGTTAGATGTGTGTCTGCGGGCTGTTAGGTCTCTGCCCCCAAATACAGCTCCAGAACCTTCAGGGACGACGGACGAGCAAGGTGGCGCCAGCCCTTTGACGGAGGCAGGATGTCGTCTGGTAACTCGGTGGGCAGCCAGGTGAGGACAGTTTCTGTCCCCCGCGACCGCCACCCCCTCCACCCGTCTCCCATGGATCCATTTTTAACTCAGTCCACTCGCTAGTATTGTATGCCTTCTGAAGACAACACAGGGCGAAGAGGGTGGCAAGAGACACATGTCCTATCCACCCCAGCCCCGGTCACCAAAAAGAAAGACAGACTAAGGTCAGTCACCCCCAGAATGTGAAAATGCAAAGCCCAGGCCTGTCCCAGTGGCTCCTGCCTTCTTTGGCGGCCCGGATGTGCCGAACCTAAGGCATCAGCGATCCAAACCAAGAAACTTCTAGTGTGGAGGGCAGGTCCAGATGCCTCCTAATGAGTAGGCAAGAGAAAGGAATGTTCTAGAACAGATGCAGAGAATGCTGGCTGGGTAGGGTCCTGTGAGCCAGGACGGCTGTTCTGGGCTGTGAAAATGTACAGCCCACCTGCCCTGTATTTCTGTTAGGTGGCCTGTCTGCTGGCGAAGCAGGGAGCAGGTCATCACCTCGGCTGCCTGGTGCTGGGTTTCTCAGAAGCCGGGCTCTCAACCTGCCTCCGTCTAGGGTGGGCGTGCCCGTGCCAGGCTGCTCTTACTGCTGTGAGTCAGAGGTTAGCCCGTTCTGCAAACAAGCAATCAGAGACTCCGAGAGCTGCATGAACTTGCCCCAGCTTGTTGGTGAGGCTCGAACGGGGTCGCAGATGCTCAGAGCCCAGAGCTCAGCCTCAAGCAGCGTGGGGTGAGCTGGCCACAGCGGATGTGGCTCCAGTTTCAGACCCTGCCTGGGGGGTGAACAGAAGGCATACTGAGGGGGCTTCTCCTTTTGGGGTGCAGGGAGGGGTCCAGATGTGAGAGCAGGCCACTGTCTAAAGTAGAGCCAGGGCACAGTTACAGGAACGGCAGCAGCACAGAGATGAGTGTGACTGTCAGAGTTCCCTGAAGCAGGCTCACTGGGAGGCTGGCCTTGGGAGCTGGCAGGCTCACCGGGAGGCTGGCCTCGGGAGCTGGCAGGTGGGCGGGTGCAGAAGGGAACAGCAGGTGCAAAGGTGTGGAGGTGGGAAGTGCCCCGATGCTTGTTGGTCACCAGACAGAGGGAGATGGGGACAGAGTGGTGTCAGAGGAGGTGGGAGGGTCGGGCTGCTTATGAGGAGCTATGTGGCGAGCATTGAACAATGATGATGGTGGCTGCGGGATCTTTGTTCCAGAGAGTTCTCCAGCGGCTCTGGTAGGGATTTCGAGGAGAAAGACAGGGTGAAGGGAGAGAGATATACTGGGAAACTCTCGGTCCCAGGTTGGAGAGAAGCCCCAGGCACACAGAATGGAAGGGGTTTCGTTTCTCCAGGGCGAGTGCTGTCAGCAAAACATGTGCAGCCGTCCCTGGGGGAGGTCAACCACCTGGCCTGGCCTTGGACTCTGAGCCTGAGAGCAGAGACTTCTGGGAAGGTGGCGTGGGAGTACCCAGGGGACATGGGAAAGGTACAGGTGTGGGACCCTCGACTCTGCGGGAAAGAGATGAAGTGCACGACACAGCACCTCCTCATCTTTCTGGGCTTGCTCAGATTCCTCCAGGGGCTTTCTCCTCCTGCCCTCCCCCCTCTCGGTGCCCAGCGTCCGTTCATTCTGCATGCAGCGGGAACTGGCTCTCCCAGTTCTGTAAGTGCAGGCAATTGAAGCCCTGGCCTGGGAGTCTAAATTTGACCTTGAGATCTTCTTGCCTAGGGCAGCCAGGGCCTGTGCCTATGGCCAGTTCCCGGGACAGAGCTGGGGTCCCCCTTACTCCAGCCCAGTGGGTGGGGAGCAGAAGGCAAGGAAGGACGCTCGGGGTGGCCAAGCTCTGCTTCCCCACTCCCTGCCATACTTAATTACACTTTAAATAACGTTGATGTGTCATTTGCCATGTGGGGTGGGTATTAATATTCTCTCAGTTTCACATGAGGAAACTGAGGCAGAGAGAGCCTGAGGGGCTTGTCCCCCACTGTGAACCCAGTTACCCTCAGAGTCACACTGCACAGCCGGGATGCTGGCACCGGAAACACACTTCCACCCTCCAAGCCCGGGGTTCTCCAAGTGGTGTCCCTAGCCAGCAGCATCGGCAGCACCTGGAACTTGTGGGGAATGCAAGTTCTCGGGCCCCACTCCAAGCCTGCCGACTCTGATGGGACTCAGGAGCCCGACTTCCAGGCTGGGCATTCTGATGCTTGCCCAGGGTTCCTTCGATTACTTGCCACCTCTGTGAGCACCCACTTCCTGCAGGAGCCGTGGGCTCCAGCAAAACCATCATCGGTGGCTATGCAGTTCCATCATGCTCTTTGCAGGGCAGGGAGGAAGCAGAAACCCGGCAGGCTGACGTGGGTCCAGAGAGCTCCTGTCACCTGCAGCCGAGACCTCCAGGGACCCGCCAGTGAAAGGGCTGAGTCCCTGGGGCTGATGGAGCGTGCCTGGTAACACTCCCCATTACGTTTTATTCGGGGACCTGTTGGTAAAATTGAAAGACACACGGGAGGTTTGCAGTGGTGGCCATGCGGACCCTGTGTTTTTGCTTCAGCATTTTGGCTGCTGGATGATTTTAAGGACAAAATATAGGGTCTGGCAGAAGTAATGCCATCCTGAGTGTGGTTGATAGGGTAATGATGTGGGTGTAATGATTTATAGTTTTTTTAATTTTTATTTTATTTATTTATTTATTTATTTTATTTTCATTATTGTTCAAGTACAATTTTCTGTCTTTTACTCCCATCTTGGCCCACCCGCTCAGCCCTCCCCACCTCCCTCCCATTTTCACCCGCCCCTAGTTCTTGTCCATGTGTCCTTTATACTTGTTCCTGTTGATTTATAGTTTTAATTCAAACGTTTCACCTAAAATGCCACATGGCATGCTTGAGTGTGATAGTGTTATGTCACAGAATTACATGCTTATGACTGTAATGACACAGGGGCATTATTTGTGCCGGGCCTGGTAGCCCCAGTCTGGGCTCTTGCTTCTTCCACTCAAGCCTGAGCTGTGTGCTGGGGACCAGAGACACGTGCCCTTGCCCTTGCCCCCAGTGCTCCACGCCCTTACCTCCCAGCGGCTGAAGTCATGGTTAGGCACCTGGAAATGGTGGGAGGCAGGAGTGGATCTCTCTGGCCACCTCTGGCTGTCCCAGAGAAGTGGCTGTCCAATCCCTCCTACCCCCTCCTCTTCCTCTTCTGAGGAAGCCTGTGACCCTCATCTGAGGCCCTGGCACCCTGTTCTTGGGTGTGGGGTTATGGACAGGCTGTCCCCTCAGTGGCCTTCATCAGAACCCCATCTGTGTGTACATTGGGCTCATAAAAAATCTAGGCTGGCAGTTCTCCAGGGAGGAAGCAAACACACCATGCTTACAGCCAGGGCAAGCTGTGACAAGAGCCAGGTGAGTCATCCTGCAGGTGGGGAAGCTGGAGCAGGGCCTCTGAGAGAACATGCCCATTATCCCAGAGTTCCAGGTGGGCTCTGGACCACGCTTGTCCTGCAGAAGCTGCACACTGGGACCCCGCAGGTGCTCAGAGTGACTGTGGGATGCCTGCCTCCACCCCAGGATGGTGGCAGGAGGATGGAGAGCTACATGCTCACTCACTGGGCCAGTCTCCCCTTGGAACGGAGGGAACGTGACTGCAGCTTTGCAGCGGCTACCTTGTGACCTTGAGAAAAGAGCTGAGAACTGCTGAGGTGCTGGCTCCAAAGAGATGAATCTCAGGAGCTTCCAGCAGTGGCACACTTGCAGGCCTCTTGTGCTGGGAGAAAGACGGCCCCCATTTGCTGAAGGCACGGGTGATGGGCTATTCTGTTACTTGCAGCCCAGTGCATCCTAATCAATAATGAGAGCCATCGGCAGGGGTCTGCCATGTCTTTCTGACATGTTTGATTTCGGCTCACTCCAGCAGGCCCAAGCACGTGGCTGGTGTTGAATTACCTTCTGTTGCCCTGGGTATCACCTTCATGGTTTCCTGCCTAGTCCACCTGTTAGGCTATGAGAATCAGCAACCCAGAAGCAGGGCTGCCCTCCTCCTATTGATCACCATGAGTTTTACGAAAAATGGGAAAAGGGAAAAGAAAGAAACCCTGACACAGTGCAAGTGTCAAGTGAGGCCCGTGAGAAATGCATTCATCTCCTGCCTCTGGCTTTCTTCATGGCAGTTCTCGACTGTGATACTTTGCAGACTCGACTGTCTGTAAAGCCTTGGGTACGACGTGCGGACCACCATGACAGTCTTTCTCATCCTCAAGCCCAACTCAAAATCAACTTCCTCTGCTGGCCAGGGACCTAGCCAGTGGAGGTAATGGATCCTCCCACCTGGAGTGCACCTGCCTGGCCGGGCACCCTCCCTGTGACACAGGCCACCAGGGCTCGGTGTGTGGGCAGGGAGGCTGGTGGTGGGGGCACGGGGAGCCACCACAGGCTTGGTTGGCTCTGAGATCATTACTTGGCCTCACTCACCTGCTTTATTTTATGGCAGATGCTCACCTGGCACAGGTATTTGGAGTGTGTTCGGGTGGCACTGAGTCTAGACAGGCGCCGTAACTGTCAGGTGTCACTGAACACTACAAGGCTTTCCTTTTTAAATGCCATTGCCCCGTCTCTGCTTCCTCCTGGACACTCATGTCCTTTTCCTGCATTATACTTACCCGGACGCTTTTGCTTTTCTTCCGGCAGCAGGCAGTTAGTTGCTTAAGAGTAGGGTTCTTGCCCTCAGCCAGCTCCTGGAAGGGAAACACTCCATTGCATGGACTGACTCTCTCCCTGCTCCCTCCAACCCTTCCCGCCCCCCACCCTCCCTTCCTTCCTCTGGCTTCTCTGTTCGTTCATTAATACTGTCAGAAGCTCAGAAATCTGTACTGATGCCAGGAATCCAGCTGCCTTTGATCCAGAGCCCTCCCATCCGGGCTCCTGTCCCCAGACTGTGTTAGGAAGAGTCATTTTAATCTTTGCCAAACCACCGGAGAATAACCCGCAGACACAGAGATGAGCTCACCACCTAACAGTTAACGCAACCTGCTCCTAATCCGTGCACCTCTGATCAAAGGGCCTCCCCCCGCCGTCACGTGAATGTGCTCTGGCCTCTCCCTCCCTCCCAGTCTCCAGGGCTCCAGGAACCTGCTTACGTTCCCCATCCTCCTCTGAAGAACACGTGACCTGGGACCTGTGCCATTGATGACGCACGGCAGCAGAGCCCCTTCTGGAAGACTGTCAGATGCACCAAACATCCCAGCAGGTCAAAACACAGTTGCCGTGAGATTCTTGTTTTGAGTGACTGCTGTTTCAAAGGGACAGCAGAAGCCCTCGAAGTGGCCCCACAGAGGGGTCCCCACACCCACCATGACACTCCTTGGTGACCCCACAGAGTCCCCACTCGGTCACTGGGTAGTTCACACGCTTGGTGACTGGTTCTCCACATGGAGGGTGGTCTTGAGCCCACCACCCCCAGACAGGACCCTGGCCCTTCTGCCCTGTCTGTGACCCAGCGGACACCTGGGCCCAGGGCTTGCTGCTTTCCCCGTGACACTTGCTGCCCGGGGGGCTCATTAATGTCTGGAGCTGGCACGGTGAGTTCATTACAGTAAATTACAAAATAGCCCTTAAATTGGTTGCCCTTACCTGGTTCGCGGGTGGACGAGCGAATGCTCTCAGCAGAAGCTCACTCGAGAGAGAATGGGTGTATGTGTGCGGGGGGAGGGGAGAGGGGCAGGGATGGTTTTTAAATTGGATTTAATAAGTGAGTGCTTAGCCTTGGTGCCAGAAAGAGTGACCTTTTCCCTTTGCCTCGGTCAGCTGATCAGATCTTGCAAGAATAGGCACAATTTCCTGAGCTATTACAGTGTATTAGATTTTTAACAGTTTAATTATTCAGCCTTTCAAATTCCTACATAAGTCGGAGGTTGTCTCCACTACACAGAGGTGAGAGGGACCTTTGTTGTTTGTCACCAGAAAACGGGAATCCCCGTTTTGCTCTGGGTCCTGGGAGGTGTCGTCTCCACCCTCGCCTGCAGGTGGCCACGCGTGTCCTGGCTGATGAACCCTGCAGTGAAGCCAGGAGTCCAGGCCTGCGCCCCGGCAGGCCGCTACCCTGAGTGCAGTGTGTGATGCCTAAGTGAAGGGCGTGACGTTTTCATTCATTGCATTTCCTTTTCCCCACGTGGCCGATGAAGTCGACATCTCCTTGCAGAGGCCCAGAGGGGCCCGCACCGTCTGCGTTTCCATGGTTCCAGACTTCTCCCTCATGTGAAGTTTTTACCTGGGCCACGATGCCCTTAAGGAAGTGGGGTTTTCTTCCTGTAAGACTTGGTTTTGCCTCAATGACCCTGGGAGCTTTCAACACCCACCTTCATTCTTATTTCCACCTATTGAGGCACAACCAGCCCAGTCTGCAGGCCACCTCCTCTAGGAAGCCTTCTGTCAGGCTCCGCCCCTGTGGGACTCCAGCACTCAGTTTCCGTGGACAGACACCTCCGTCCTGGGTTCTTGGTGGTCACATCTGTGAGCACGGCTCCCCCTGCTCCTAGACCGAGTGCCTGGGAAGGGCCTGGCTGTGGGGCTGGGACTTTGGGCATAGATGTGAATAAATACATTTAAGTAGATGCTGGCTCGATGAATATATGTTCGGCACCTCCCAGGAGTTGGGAGGGGGATAGAAAGAAGCCCTGTGGTCATGTACAAAGTACTGGGGCAAAGGCCCCCAAAGACCCCCGTATGCACGAGATTCGTTAGGTGCCGAAGGGGGTGGCTTAATAATGTGCATGAGAAAAACCCAGCCGGAAGTGGCTTAAGCACTAGGAAACATTTTTTACTGCTTACACAAAGAGAGAAAATGGTGCCCTTGCATAACTCAGTCTTGAAGTAGGACGGTGACTTCACTGGCTCAGCCATGTCCACACGGACTGGGTTCCCTCCACCTTTGCTCCCCCGTCCCTGTGGCTGGCTTGTCCTTTCCAGCGCAGTCTCTCTCCCGGTGCCCAGACAGCTGCCCCTGCTCCCGGCATCAGGTGCAGACAATAATATTCAGAGTGAAAGAGGAATTCTCCATCCTGTGTTCCTTTGTAAGAATGAGGGAAACACTCTCCCAGAAGCCCCCACTAGGTCCCTGGGTCTCGCTGGACAGAACCGATCACTTGCCCACACCTCTGTCCTGTTTGCTTTTAGTTTCTACTTTGAATGGCCATGCCAAGGGCCGGCAAGGGTGCTCAGGAACTGGAACTCTCATGCGCTGCTCTCGGGAATAGAAAACAGTACAACCCCTCTGGAAAACCACGTGACGGTTTCTTAAATGGCTGAACCTACACGTACAACATGACCCAGTCACTCCCCTGCCAGGGATTGACCGAGAGAAATGAAGCACATGTCCGCGTGGAGGCTTTTGCACAGACGTTTATAGCAGCTTCTCTTGTGATTGCCAAGAGCGGAAACCACTCAGCTGCCCCTCCCAGGCCGGATGGACCAACACACTGTGTCTCCCTTCAATGGGAAGATGGATATGATACGGTTACTCTGCCGACGGGGGCGACAGTGTCGACTGCGTGTACGTGTGTCAAAAACATACTTTCACCAGGTACAGACTACTACTGGCAATTATACCTCAATAAAGCTGTTTAAAAATTTGTTTAAATGCAGTCAAAATGAGTGGTCACTAGGGGCAGGGCTCAGGGGAGGGGTGCAAGAAACCCTAGGGGCGGAGAGGGATGGGTAGTCCTCTGTCTGCTCTGTGGCAGGGGCCGCCGGACGGTTTACAATTGCCCAACTCACCAAATTGCACACTCAGAACGGGTGGATTTAATTGGATGTAAATCATAACTCAATAAAGCCGGGGGGAAATAAATTTGCTCTACAAGAAATCTTAGCTTATAAAGACAGGGGAAAAATACAATGGTGCTATGTAACTGTCTTTTTCATAAAGCAAAAACTGTACTTACAGAGAAAAAAAGAAATACTTTCTACAAAATAAAAATAACATTGGTTACCTTAAAGCCAAAAAAGCCTCCTCGGCATTATTTATCTAGATATTGAAAGCAAACTATGAGCTGAATAATTATTATGGATAAAAGTTCACATTCTTTCATCAGATTTTAACCTGGCTTGCTCGAGTTGCCACTTCAGTGGAATGTATTATTTTCAGAATTGCCTTGCTACTTTTAATTTTTCACAAAACTGCCTGGAGTCTTCTTGAGGAAGGCATGCTGTGACGCATAATTGGAGTGTGCTGGAGCCTTCTCCGTGAGCCTGATGTTCCCAGAAGCGCAGGCGGCCCGTGCACGCAGCCGGCTGCCTCCGCAGCCAGCTCTGCCGGAAGAACAGTCTCACGGTTTTTGTCATAAAAGTCTCAGTGATGCAGCTCAGAGGCTTTCACAGGGAATCTTTCTTTCATAAATGTTTTTATAAGGGGAAACGTGTCAAATAGGCATTTTTTCATGATGATTTTTGGAATGCTTTGTCAAATTTATATGCTGAAAATCATAGGTCTGCCTACTTACTTAATTTTATTCCACTCCGATACCTCATATATATATATATATGAGGTATAAATATATATTTATATATGAAATATATATAAAATATCCATCCAATTAAAATATGAGCTCTACCAAAAATCCACCCATAAACGGTGTTATTCCAAGGAGCAGTTTCAGAATTCCAGCCGTTCTCGCCCACTGTTTGGGCAGGCATCACGTGACTCACTCGGCTCTTCCTTTTGTAGCTATAAATTTAAACATTCTTTCAGCTCGTGATCTTGTTTTCTGCAATTGCAATAATTTGCCAAACGTTCCCAAAGGAGAAAGTTTTGGCTAGCTATTTGTTGACTAGTTTGAACAAAATGCAACCCAAGTCTAGAAGACTCATATGCAAATCCAGTGCCATTGTAAGTAATTCGAACTGCTTCACAAACGGCTTTTTCAAAGGCTATGTATGTGTGGCTACAATATGACGGATGGGGAAGGAAGCACGCACGGCCCTGATGGAATACTTCTTGTTCGTAATCTATGTTAGTTCATCCCAGAAGTTGCGGGGTTCAGTTACTCTAACTCTCGACGCGTAAAAATGTTTGTGAGTTTTGATATCTGCAGCTTTTATTCAATTAGAGAAGAATTGCAGTCTGTTCAGGCTCATTTTGGAATTACGCGTTCACTACAAGTAATTAATTACAGCGCTGTTTCTGCTCCACGCTTGCGTAACTTAATGACAACATATTTTTGTGACGATGCTGTAGGACGTTTGTATTTGTATTATCACAACACAAACAAGCGATATTATCAATGTTAAATTGTAACTGAATTTACACTTACATTTTGCATTTTTAAAAACATTAAGTGGCACACCTTCAACGGCACAGATGTTAAAAGCTTTACTTTTCTTTAGCGATTGGAATAAAAATTAAATAATTATTCAAATTAACTTAATTGGCTTTTCTATTCGACCTATCTGATAACACATTAACCTGGCAGCGCTCGGCTGTTTGTGAAACCCCTCTGCGCGCCCAGCCAACACAGTAACAGCTGTCTCCCCGTCCTGTGCGGGCACGGGGAAGCTTGAGAACGAAGGAAATTAGAGTCGTCATCTGAACCAAGTACACAGTCATTATCTTCCCAGAGCGGCAGCCAGACTCAGGTGCGAGTCAGTCGTTGTCTTTCGACGGCCTTCAAAGGACCCCTGGCTTTGCCGTGAACCCCGGTTGGTGAAGCAGATCTGGGTCTTCCGGTTTGTGCACGCTCCGGGACGTCACTGCCCACTCTGCAGGTGATACATTTTGACAAATATTTTGTGTGAGTTAGGCATTCACATCAGCTTTCTTGAGAGACAGAAATCCAATCATCTTTTTGATGTAACACGTTACTTTATTTATTTATTTAGTTAGTTAGTTGTGACCAAAAGGGTTTATTAGAAATATAAAAAATAGCCCTGGCTGGTGTGGCTCAGTGGCTTGAGCGTCGGATGGTGAACCAAAGGGTTGACGGTTTGATCCCCTGCAACATACCTGGTTTGTGGGCCCCAGTACGGGGCATGTGAGAGGCAACCACGCATTGATGTTTCTCTCCCTCTCCTTCTCTCTCCCTTCTCCTCTCTCTAATAAATAAAGTCTTTAAAATAATTTGCAAAACGACAGGAAACAAACAGTTACAGAGTTACACGGTAAAGGACCTAAGGACCCACGTGGCAGAGACCCGACAGCTCTCTGTAAGGGCCACACAGGACTGAGCCTTCATTTCCTGAATGGACGTCCCAGCAGCGTCCCACCTATCCTTTCGGGCTGCTGCCCACTGACCTGGCCAGCTGGGGGCGGGGTAGCTTTCTGGCTCCAGCTCCAGCTGGACAGCAGGAGCGGCAGCATCAACCCCCCACGTGTCCCCAGGATGGAAAGGGGTTTCCTGCCCGGAGCCCGTCATGCCTGGGTGCATTTCGCTCTGTCAAGAGCCCTGTGCGCCGCCCTTAAAGAGAAGCTGATGGAAGAAAGAAAAGGCTCATGTCTGGTCCCAGCCCCTTCCCAGATTCGGCTTTGCTCACTGCACACATCTCCCCCTCCCCACCAGGAGAGCTGTGGGGAATGCAGGAGCGCCAAGGGAGCTCCTGCAGGCAGATGCCAGTCTCAGGTGGTTCCAGCAGGTAAGGCCATCCCTCCCGTTGACTTTCACCAGTGATGTCACCCACCAAGGCGTGTTGTCCTCTGTGACCTCAGTAAGGGCTGGAGAGTGGGGATTTGTGACACTCTCACTCCTTTGACTTTCATCAGCTCGAATTCCCTGTAAGGAGGAACTTAGCCACAACAGCTAGGGCTGTATTTCAACTCTGACACAAAGCTCACCTGGGAAAAGTGAGATCCGTACTTACCTCCTTCAAATGGCTATGCTCAGAGTGAGAGGTGGGTGTCCGGGCAGTGTCACAGGTGGCAGAGAGGTGGGCTTTTGGGGGGCATCCTTGGGAACTCGTGGGGGGTTATATATTTGGGTATCTTGGTCAACGGTATTTGGGTTTTTTGGAAGCCCAATTGTCCTGTCCTTGGCTGATGATGCCCTTTCCCGGGGGCCCCCTCGTCCTCCTGACCTGCCCTGACAGCTCCCTTGCTTTCCGGCCCAACAAGTAGTGACAGGCCCATCTGGTGCTGTTCTTGCTCTGGACCTGGAGTTGGCCACTCGCCCAGGCGCTCAGAGCAGTGCGTGGAGGACGAGGGTCCCCGGGGGGGGCCTAGGCCCTTCACTTCGATGGCCAGAGAGGCAAATTCACTTATCTGAAGTCACAGGCTGGCTTGTGGCGAGCCCCGTCTCCGGACTGAATACGTTCAGTGATCTTCTCCCCACCCCCCGTGGTTCCAGTGGCTTCCATGTGGGCCCGTTCCCGGAGGGGGCCCGCGGCAGCCTGGTGCTCCTGCGGTCGGAGCAGCACCATGGAGGGGGCCACAGAGTGGGGGCGATGCCCGCAGGCGGGGGCTTAGCTGGGGCCAGGCTTGCGTGGAAGACTCGGCCCTGGTGGCCAGGTCCCCTCCTTGGAAGGGAAAGGAGCTGTGGCCCAGAACTGGTCCCTGCCTTTGTTTCGTAAACATGTCACCCAGGGTCAGAGGCAACAGGGGACGCAGCCATCACTTGGTTGCTGGAGAGGACTTTCTCCAGGAGACCCCCGATGCTCCTACCAGCATCACCTCCCATCTTGGTCCTGGCCTGCTGGGCTATGTGCTTCTCCTACTCTCCCACGTGGCAAATGCCCTGCTGATACTGGTGGCCTTCCGACGTGGCCAGGCCACGGCCAGGGGGAGGGAGAAGCCGCCAGGACTAACACCAACGCTCCCCCAGTGACCACACTCCCGGCGGGCAGGCTGGCCCAGGAGGCCCCGGGGCCAGTCTCGGAAACGGGGTCCGTCAGCTGCCACAGCTTCATTTCCTTGGGTGTTCTGGGGTGGCTGCTGGCACCCTCCCTTGCCAAGATGTTCCCTGCCTTCTTCGAAAACCTCGGAGGATGTCACAGCCAGCCCAGGACCAAGAACGGGACAAAGAAAGCTAAGCTCCAATCTTTGGCTTTAACCCCTTCCTGTCCTGGGTACCCTGGCCTCAGTTACATTAACACTAATGGCCAATTAACCCTTCTCTGCCCCAAGGCAGGCCCCACAGGGACTTGGCGTAGGAACTAAGGAAAGTTCTGTGCACAGCCTGTGTTCCTTGCAGGTAGATGCTTCATAAATCCAAGCTGTCATTATAATAAAACACCGGCCCCATAGCCAGGGCCTAATTATAAGACTATCGGAACCATGAGGATGGGTCCTCCTGACCGACAGGTGGCGGTGTGTCTGTGTCTTGGAGAGACAGCCAGCCGCCACCTGTGGCCATTGGCTCTGTCTTACCTGGAGTTGATGTGCCTTTTGGGCTGGTCCTGGGTTCTGCATTGACCCAGCTGGTGCTTGGCTGGGCACATGTGGTCTCTTGCTCCTGATTCCAGGCCCAGGTGCCCCACAGGGCTAGCCTGCCTTCCTGTTGCCCCCTCCCCCAGTCCGGGTGAGGATTTGGTTTGATATCTTCCCATCCCCAAAGAGGAGATGGCCTGGAGGAGGAGGTGGAGAGGATGGCGTGTCCATCAGCTGAGTCAGAGATTTACTCCCCTGGCCCCCCAGCCAGCTGTCCCCGACCCTCCGCCTGGCTGCTGGAGCCCCAAGGCTCAGGACAGCCAGAGGCTGAGCCATTTTGCAAATCCACTCAGATCAGGCATTCCATCCTTGATAAATCCTGTTTTGTTTTGTTTTGTTTTCTTTAAACAGACAAAATGACTCTCAAGGAACCAGACTTTTAGGAACTGCCTGCTCTCATTTCAAGGCCACTTTCAATCTTGTCTCATCAAAAAGGAAAAAAGAAGGAAAGATGAGAAACAGTTTCCCCACAGTTGATTCCCAGCTCCTGGCCTGGGCAGCTGCCCCCGCCCCGCGCCCCCTCCCCCCACCGCCTCCTCTCTGCCAGTGCCGGCCTTTCCCGAGGTCTGACCCGGAGGAGTCCTCGCAGCTTTCAGAGGGCTGCCGGCACTGAGAACGTTGCACACTTCCCCTGTCACACAGCGGTAAGTTCTCACTTCCTCCAGCTTTCTCTCGGGGAAGAGGTGCTGGGTTTCTGGCTCGCCACCACCGTGGACCTGAGTGACAGTGGACAAAAGCCAGTGACACACATACTGCATGCTGGCTACTACTTTGCGGGGGGTGTGGAGAACTGTACGATGCAACCCCACGTCCCCGAATTTGAAGTCTCACTGTGGAGACAGAGAAAGGGTACGGTAATGAGGGCTTGTGAGGGGAGGGTGTGGCTGTAGTGTGTGCAGGTCTGTGGACCCTCCCTGTCCCCCGGGGGTGCTGGCTCAGAGTAGGTGCTCAACAAGCTTCAAGGGATGGACACCAGTGTGCTGGGATGGGAGTGGGGTGGGGAGAGCACTCAGAACGGAGGTCTCAGGGCGGGCGTCCTGCCCGACAGCCCGACAGCCCTCCAGGTCCGCAGTGCCCAGCACCATCTCCTGCATGCCCAGTTGCTGATGCTAACGGAGGGGTGTCCCCTCATGGGTGCAGGCCTGGGTGGCTTCCTGGGTGGGAGAAAGCAGGGGAAGTCCCTCTTGCAGGGATGTGTCGAGTTTCTGAGGGGAGTGTTATGGGCTGGAGTGTATCCCTGGAAATTCACATGTTGAAGTCCTGACCCCCAGAACCTCAGAATGTGACTGTGTTTGGAGATAGGGTTATTTATTTATTTATGTTGACTTTAGAGAGGGGAGGAGGGAGAGAGAGAAACACTGACTGACTTGTTCCACCTGGTTGCATCTTGCATGTGCCCTGACCCGGGGATGGGACTTGCAACCTTCGCGTATCTGGGCGATGCTCTAAGCAACTGAGCTACCCAGCCAGGGCTAGAGATAGGCCCTTTTAAAGAGGCAATTAAGTTAAAATGAGATCATAGAGCCTAATTCAATCTAGCTGGTGTCCTTATGAGAAGAGAGATGAGGACACAGACACACACAGGTGGACAGCCCCGTGAGGGCACAGGGAGAGGACGGCTGTCTATAAGCCCAGGGGAGGGCCCTGGAAGGAACCAGCCCTCCTGACATCTCAACCCTGGACTTCCAGCCTCCAGAACAGCGAGAACTTCAGCTGTGGTTGAAATGGCCCCACCTGAGGCAGCCCAAGGCGACCGGCACAGAAGCCCCTGCCAGGATGCCCATGGCTCTCGGTCTGTGGCCCTGCAGCCCGTGCCCCAGGAGGGGAGGGAGTGGAGAGACATCCCTGCGGAAATCTGCGAGCCTTGCTTTTCCTTCTTGGAAGCTCCATTGTTGGTTGATTGGACAGTGCCTGAGAGTGACTGGAAAATGACAGCGCTGGGCCCCAGTAGGTCATGAGAGTCTTGGGGAGCTGAGACCCTCCCTCCCGTGTGACTTTAAGGCACCAGGAACACCCCTTTCATCAAGGACAGTCCAGAGCACCATAAACAGTGGTCTTGGTGTGCAAGGGCCAGCCTCCTCCTGTCCCGTGCTCTCCAGACCTATGACCAAGGGGTGGCAGGATGTCCCTCGGCTCCTGCATGTGGTGAGGATGAGGCTGGGAAGGTGGGTGCTGAGCTTGCTCCCCAGAACCTCACGCCAGGACTCTCACATGTCCACCTGGTGGGCTGTTGTCCAGCTGAGTAACTGCTCCCAGGCCTGAGCATTGGCGGCTGCACAAGGGGAAAGTTCTAGGTGGGACTGGAGATAACAGGTGTCTGAAAGCCCCAAGAGCAGAGGAGTGGGAGCCAACTCTCAAGGCCAGAAACCTCAGTGGCCCATGTTTGGCCTCAGGGGATGAGGCTGGTCGGCCCCAGGAGGTTGGCTCCTGCCTGCCCATGGGAAGTAGGCAGAGGGCCTGCGTCCCTGTATCCCTGCGTCCCTGCAAGCTGGGCTCCCTGCTCAGGGCCACAGGCCCACACTGGGCACTCAGCAGCATGAAGTCATGAAACCCCACACCTTCCCTGTGAGGTAAGTGTTATTATCCCCAGGTCCCAACAAGACAAGGCAGGCTGGATGGCCCCATAAATCGGAACACTAGGCCCCTGGCTCCGGCAGGCTGGTGGGGTGGGGGGTGGGGCATCCAGTGTGGGGGACAGCAGATGTGGTGACAGGGGCTCAGGCTGCTCCACCCCTCTCCCCCTGCCCACCGCAGCTCCTCCCCCAGTTTGCCCTCCTTTCAGAGCTTGTCACCCTCTCGTCTGCACGCGAGGAAATGGATGCCCAGGCCGGTGAGGTGACCGACCCAAGGCAGGTCCCTGTCATGTCCAGTGCCCACACACCAGGGTGGACATGACCCGTTTTGTGCCTAAGTTTACTGGGACCTGGCACAGCCATGTCTCGTGTATTGTCTAGGGCTCTGCTTTCTCCCCTCAGCGGAGCGAGGGGTTGTGAGGGTTCCCACAGACACTTAGCATCCGGCCACACCCAGGACCAGTTTGCGGACCCCTGCTGAGAGCAAACCAGCAAACAGCCCTGGTGGGCCATGCGGTAATGAGAAGGCACGCCTTGGGGTGGGAGGGGCTGACCGTGACCCAGACAGACCCGAGTCTACACGCCTGTCAAGACTTGGCTTTGAGAACCTTTTGTCTGGGCTGTTGACTCCACGGCGTGAACTCGTGGGGCCCCGTTAGCAGGGTCCAGTGCCTTTCCTCTGATGAGGTCGCCCTTGTCATGGCCGAGGTGCAGGGGCCACAGGACCCTCCCACCGGAGGAGAGCTCAAAGTGGGAGAGAGTTCAAGCCTCTCCTCAGCCCCCCGACCAGACACACGCTGCTTCTCTGGCGTATCATCTGTGACTCTTGGCAGCCTCCGGAAGTCGGGAAGTCAGGCTGTGGGCGAAGCTCAGGCGTCGGGAGTGGCCCCGCGTGTTTTAAGTGCATTCTTGCACAGGTGCTGGACAAGCAGAAACGCCTGCGTGGATCAAGTCTCCAGAGTGCGGCGGTCCTGCCCGTGGGCACCACAGGGCCCCCGGGGAAGCAGTTCCACCTGCAGCAGCCTCAGTGGATTTCAGAGAACATGCATCAGTCCCTTTCATGAAGAGAAAACATGTCTTCACCTTGAGCATAGAGGAGTGAGCAGGAAGGAGGGCTTGGAGGTCAGTGGGTGACTGGCACCCTGGTAGTGACAAGCACACCCACCCGGGACGTCTGTTCATCTCACGCAGAAGAGACATGAATGCACTTTGTCCGGCTCTTTCGTGTGAGCAGAGCCTGGCGGTCGCGTGGCCTGCTGCTTCCACAGGAAACATTGGTGGCAGGAAGAACACATCCCGTTGGCACGAGGGGGGCCACGTGCTCTTCCCAGACAAGAAGGCCAGTCAGTGTCCCTGCAAGGGTCCTGTCACTCAGCTTCAGACGCCTTGGCTTCAGGCCAAGGGCAGCAGTCTCTCCCACCCTCTGTCTGAGCCGGGGCCCCACTGGAGGAGCCCTTCCTCACCTGGCCCTGGCCCAGAGCGAGCAAGGAGACCTGCATCAGGACCCTCTCCTGTTCCAGGCGTGGCTCCCAAGGAGACGGTTGTGTCTGTGAGTGCTCTGAGGCCCCGAGAACACACCAGGCTCCTTACAAAGGCCAGGGATCATGGCTAGGGCACAGGGACAGGAAAGTTCAAGAGCGGGGTCAAATCCCACAGGTCTTACTTGGAAATGGAGTGACATACCTGAGGCATCCAGGCTGCTGTGGAGAGATGGGCACACAGTGACAGGGACAGGGCTAGAGGGCTTGTGGCCACTGGATGTCCAGGCAGCTGCTTCTTCCCGCTGATACCCTTACCCCAGGGAAAAGCTTTTTTTTCCCTCTCCTCCTTCCACCCTCCAGCCCTTCTGCCCTTTTCTTGGACATTCCCCCATGCTTGGATGCTGTCCTAACTGTTTTTACGAACACCCCCTAATTCTGAAGCTACTTTTTCAAAAAGTCCAACGTGATCCCAGGTGACAGATAAGGAGATTTGGAGGTGACATCCTGCCTGTGAACCGGAGGCTGGTGTTGGTGGATTCTCACGCTGGCCCGCGGGATGCCTGCCGCCCTGAGCACCACACTTACCCCCTGCCCTCTGGGACTGGGCCCCGGGGCACCTGCTGGTTCCGGAAGGAGGCTCTGGGCCCAGCAGGGAGAGCTGGACTAGCCAGGAGGGATTCTGGTCAGATTCTGGGCAAAGGATTAGGAGGTCATGTCCCGTAGACGTCTCCTCTTGTTGAATTCCTGAGCTCCGGCCAACATTCCAGCCCCGAATCAGGCTTCTGGCAAGGAGACACTTCAGGTCCCTCTTTGTGCTTTGGCTTTTCTTCTCGGAAGGAGGGGAGAGTTTCAAAGAAGGCCCTGTTGTACACACATTTTTCTTGGGGCTTTGGTGGGGCCACAAAGTGCAGGGCGAGGTTTCATAGGGAGTCATGAGACTCAGGGAGAATAGGAGACGGCCCCCAATTCTCTGCGTGCTGCCGCAGACGGGGCCGGGAACCCTGAGAGCCAGACATCCTCTCCTGTGCTCGGGCCCAGGTCCGAGCTCCCTGCCCGAGGACTGGCCGTCCACCTCAAGGTACTGTCTGAGGACACCCAGCATCATCCGAGGGACGGAGAAACCGCCCACTCCAAGCCCACGGCATGGAGACCTTCAGCCCGGGAGGTTGTGCACGCTGAGTACCTCACTCCACCCTCTGTTGGAGGCTTCCTAGCCTCATCCATGTGACAATATCCTGGCAGTTGTTGTAAGAGGGAATAAAAACTTGATAGTACTCTGACTTACCAAGACACAGAATTACAGTAAGATGTATTGACACACTGACAAAAAGAACTCACACACTGACAGTTTCTTTATGAGCGTATGGCAGGTGCCAGCAGCCCTGGTCCCTGCTTGTTCAACAAACGGCCTTGACCGTGACTGTGGGTGATGAGCTTGCCCAGCTGCAGGAATTTGACTGGCACCGACCGGTTCCAGGATGCCCACGTTAAAGACCCACATCCGGCCCAATGAGGACTCTGCTGGCTGGTCCACAGCCCCTCCCCCTCCTTGTAAGCACCCCTGTCTTCGCTGAGATGTTAAAATGGGCTTTGAGGGCACGAGTCCTCTGTCTTCTCAAGTTCTGGCACTTGAATGAACCACTTTCCCTCTCACTAGCACATGCCTCACAAGCTTGGCTTTTGCTGTGGCAGTCAGCTGAACCTGGGTTTGGTTTCATTACGACATTTGTCACATGCTGATGGGCATGAGGGGAGGACAAGAGGGAGGCAAGGAAGTACTCTCTGGGAGGACCTCAACCAGCTGACCTTGAGAATCACCTGGAAAACCTCCAGAAACTGCAGGTGCCTGCTCCACCCCGGGACGCTGGGCCTGGGCTGAAGACTCAGACCGGGGTTGCTGGTGGAAGCTGTCGGGGAGGCCCCACCCCGGCGGCTACGGGGAGTCCAGCGGGCACGCGGGCCCTGTCGGAAGGAAAGTGCTGTGCGTAAGAGGAAAGGCTGATGGCAGAACAACAGGGGCAGCCTGAGTCCAGTTTTGGGAAACAAAAACCAAAAATGACTCCGGGTTCACGGGCACGTGCGTCTGTGCAGACCCCGGTCGGAAGGCAGCCAGGGGGCGGCTCACCGAGGCGGGGGCAGCAGCAGGCTCGCCGTCAGGGGCTTTGCCTTTGTGGTTTTCTGAGTTCTTGGCTGCTTCAACTTCTAACAGCAGATGCGCATTGCTTCTGAAATTGTTTTAGTTTAAAGAAAACAACTTTAGAAAGCATGAAGAGAGCGTCTCGGGGAGCTCTGCGATCAACCCCGTGTGTGTCCCAGCGTGCCGGCATGGTCAAGGCGATGCCAGTGGCTGTCAAATAGAAGGACACGTGACAGTGTGTGGCTGCGGTTGTGGCCTGGAGCCCCTGAGCCAGGTCTGCCTGGCCCCAATGCCCAGGAGCTCTGGTCCTTCCCAGGAGATGAAATGTGAACTCAAGTGTCATTGGGTGGAGGGGGTGCTCCCGGCCCAGGTCACCGCAGGTGACCTGCCTGGCCTCTGTGGGCCTTTGACCCTGCAGCAGCTGGTGGAGAGAGCAGGGCAGCTCCACCCTCTGGCACGCAACCTCTGAACTGTCACCAGCACTCAGCGTCACCCATAGAGAGGGCACAGTGCAGGTGGCTGCTCCCGCCCAGATCCTGACTGCGCCCCGCTGTCACAGCTCCCAGATGTCCCTTCTCTGGGGCACTGCCCTTGGCCAAATAGGAGCTTCCGGAAATGACTACCTCTCCCAGCAGCCCACAGCCGGGCACTGACTGGCCGACACTAGAACCAACAGCCCCTTGCCTCAAGGAGGGCAAGGCTGAGGTGTGACTTTCCTCACCCCTCTCTCAGGTCCTTCGCCTTTCCCCGTCCTCCTGCTCCCTGCCCACAGCCAATCCCACAGCACCCTCCCCCCCCACCAAAGCATGTTCCTGGGTCCTACCTGGGCTCTGGCCCCAGGGAAGTGAGTCTCCTGGGTGGGGTCCCCCATGGGGCGGCAGTGAGGACCCCAGCATGTGTGGGCTGGAGGAATGATTGCTGAGCCAGGTGAAAAAAGGCTGTGCCTTGGATGAAATGTGGCCAGGTATCAAGGAGTCCAGGGAAGGGGGGTGTGTGGTCACCGGAAATATGGGGTATGGGCAGTAACAGCTACAAAAAGAAAAGTTGTCACCTCAGTTCTATTAATCAGCAATTTAAAGCAAAAGGTGGCCATTGAAGGCCAACGTGAGGACATGTCTAAGAGAGAGTCTTCTCCTGGGGTGACAGAGCCCGAGGATCTGGCCTGGGACTTAGCAGTGAGAGCATGTTGACTGGGCCCGAGGAGAAGAGAGTAACCAGTACTCCAGGTGCCCCGACAAGACACAGCCTCCCCAAGGGGTGAACCCTACAGAGGTTCCAGGGGCGCGTCATGTCGGTGCTTCTTTAGAGTGACTGGGACGGTGGCCTGTCCCTCCAGAGTGAAGGACACACCGTTGTACCCTGCCCCTCCTGCCATGGAGACAATAGCTCGATGCCGGACTGGCCCTCTGGGCTTGGGGACAGCTCGTTCTGTGACCTGCGATACCACTCTGACCCTGGCGGGGTCCAGGGTGGTAGGGGTGGAAGGCCGCCAGTGGAGAGCAAGGCCAGGGTAGAGAAAGGCTGCAGCAGGTCTAGGCCAAGTGTAAGCAGCCCTGTTGTTTGGCCATGGGGCGCGTCAGATCCCTTGTGACTAAGGGATCTAAGGCAGAGAAAGATGTCGGGTGAGCCTCCAGCAAGACTCCACAGGTGAGTCCCAGAGACGGCACCCAGAGTCTGAGAGCTAGGTCATTCCAGCGTCCCAGAGAACTGTCTGGGGTTCAGAGGCAGCACTGGGGGAAAGCTTCCTGGGATGTGCTGCTGGGCCTTGGGAGAAGCAGGACATCTGTCCATGGGTCCGTGGGACATAGCCATGGGCTGCAGTAGCCATAGGACGGGGTAGCCATAGGATGGAGTAGACATAGGATAGGGTAGCCATAGGATGGGGTAGCCATAGGATGGGGTAGCCGTAGGATGGAGTAGCCATAGGATGGTATTGCCACAAGGTGGCCCAGCCATCAGTAGGCGGTTGTCCAGCCACAGAAAGGGCTGACGTTCTGGCACACACTGCAGCAGGGATGAGCTTTGAGGTCATCACGCTCAGTGAGAGCAGCCAGTCCCGGAAGGCCACATTTCCGTGGAACGTACAAAATGTGCAAACCCACAGAGACAGCGAGCGGGCCGGTGGCTGCCTAGGCCTGTGGGGGGGACGGTGGGGCTGGGGTGCAGGGCTTCCTCCCGAGGCGATGAGTATGTTCTACTGTTGACCGTGGTAATGAGCACACCACTGGGAATGTGCCGAAAGCCACTGAATTGTGCACTTCACGTGGGTGAAGTGTGTGGCATGTGAACTGTGTATCGGTGACGTCTAATAAAAAATGAAAAAAACCCACAATAAAAACTCTGCACTAACATGCTAACAGGCGCTGATGCCTCAAGTCCAACACAGACCGTGTTCTGTCCTTGACCTGCTGGCCCCCCGCCTCTTAGCGCTGATGGGGGTGGGGTGGGGCGGGGCCGGGACTCCCCAGGACTGGGCAGCCGGCCTGAGGGGTCATCCCCAGCCATTCTCAGGAGCCAGCAGCTGGGTCTGGTGCAGTGCCTGGCTCCTCCGACCCTTCCCTCCCCACCCAGCTGACTCTGCTCTGCCCGAGGTCTAGAAGAACTGGACTCCAGCCCCGGCTCTGCTGCTGACTGTGTGACCTTGAGTAAGTTGTTCCACCTCTCTGGTGTGTCCTTTCTCCACCTGTAAACTACAGACGGCACCCTGGGTCTACGGTTTTAAATGCTCTGTCTGTGGGTCTGTTAGGAAATAATGAGGAAGAGTCGCGAACGTTTCATTTCTCTTTCCTTTTAGAGTTACTGTTTTATACAATAGTAAGATGTTTGCCAGGAAGAGATCTTCTCCGAGACCCTCAGTTTCTAGAAGGTGCCCTCGGGAGACAAGGTGCCCTCTGGAGAGGCTCTGCCCTGGCCGGCACCCCAGGCTGGGGGAGGGGCCTCCAGGACGCAGCCAAGCTCCATGAACCCCGGAACCGCTCACCACTCCTGCACCTCTACTCCCTGGCTGACAGCTGGAGACCACTCACCGCGGGGAAGGAGAAGACAGATTTGATGTTGTTTTGCATTTTGAGACCAACATGGAATAGTCCCGTTTACCCCTTGGACTTCAGAACTGTGGCCGGGGGTGTCTCAGTGGACCCCAGAGCTGTGTCTCCTCGGCTTTTTGCAAAGAAGGGTGCCGCTCCCTGCCCCTTCCTGGGATTGGGAAGGAGGGGTGCAGGGATGAGGGTGCCATCCGTGTGCTCCCGACCTGTTTCTCTACCGGCTTGGTGGTCCTTCTGTTACCTCCTTCGGCTGCTCTGAGGGTTTTTCCTTAAGGCACATCTCAGTCTTGTAGTGTTTATGGCAACACTGACGTGTGGGGCCCGGCTGAAGGGGGTGGCGGGGGTTGCCTACAGAACCTGCAGGGCCCGGCACAGAGTGGACATGCGGTGCTCCTCACTCAAAAAGTGTCAAGAAAGTCAAGGTGCTGGTAGCAGAGCTTCAGCTGAACGTGGTGCCCTCCGAGCGGGGGCCTTTGTGGTACAGGCCCTAGTGGCCGGTCATAGGGTTGCCGGCCCGAGGAATGACAAGAGAGGAGCAGAGGGAGAACGTACGTGTGCTTCGTGTGTACCGTGGAGATGCGTGTTTGTGCAGCTCAGCAGCACCCAGGGAAGGTGCTGTGGCTGTCCAGTCCCCCTGCTGACCACGGGCACCCCGTGGGGAAGACAGACACACGTCAACCTGACACTAAAAGGGCCTTTCAAAGGGAGAGGCAAGGAGCATTCATCTGAGATCAATGAGCACAGCTCTTTGGAGAGCACTGAGCAGGCAGAAGCGTGAAGGGCGTTCGGATCGGGAGACAGAGGCCGGGGCGTTGAGGAGAAAGGGAACGGCCGTGTCCCTGGAAGGAGGGCACTTCCGTTGGTGCAGACGACATGACGTGGAGACGCTGGTTCTAAACCACGTTTTTAGTGTCCAGTCCTGCGATCCTCAGTCCAGCTGTCGTCATAGCTGCTTTTTTGTTGCCTTCGGGTCACAGGGCGGCTCAGGCTCAGGCTCAGGCTCAGGCAAAGGGGATTTTGCCCCATTCCAAAAGTTTGAGGCATCGGACCTGCAGGGCAGTCCCTCTGGGCTGGCAGCTTTGATGCTGTGTTTTAAAGTGGCTCCAGTTATTTACTGTTTGCACCTGGGAAGCACCCAGGGCAAACCTCCTCATTGGGAGTTAAAAAGGGGCCTGGCCATGGCACACAATCAAAAATCAATTTGTGAGGTTTATATGGAGTTATGAGCCTTTGCTGATTGGCCTCAACATGATAAACAGGTGTTTTCTTTTTTTAAGATTTTATTTATTTATTTTTAGAGATGGAGAAGGGAGGGAGAAAGAGAGAGACACATTGATATGTGAGAGATACATCAGTTGGTTGCCTCTCGCATGCTGCCAACCAGGGCCCTGACCCAGAACCCAGGCATGTGCCCTGACTGGGAATTGAACCAGTGACCTTTCGGTTCTCAGGCCGGTGCTCAATCTACTGAACTACACAAGCCAGGGCTCAGATTTTAGAAAACACAGTAAAAACCGGATTTTCCCCTCTAACAGGGCAACATCAGAGTCTGAGGCGAGGACGCACAGTGGGTGCAAACACCCCACGAGGACGCACAGTGGGTACAAATACCCCAGGCAGTGACGGACCCAGCTTCTGGTATAGCTACAGAAGCAAGCTTCCCACCAACCCCTGCAAGCTGCCTGCACTCCCCTCCCATCTC
Source organism: Tonatia bakeri (assembly GCA_004024845.1). Classification (NCBI taxonomy): domain Eukaryota; kingdom Metazoa; phylum Chordata; class Mammalia; order Chiroptera; family Phyllostomidae; genus Tonatia; species Tonatia bakeri. The sequence continues at coordinate 40,826 of PVIA01004836.1, read as the reverse complement.
TCCGTCCTCGCAGTCATCCTGGGAGTTAGGAGCAAAATTGAGTTATCTCATTTCCCTAGACTGAGATTAAGTAATTTGCTTAAGGTCAAATGGATACTAAATGGCTGAGTCAGGGGGAAATTTTCCAGATTTCCTGCATGCACATGAGACATCCTTTCCTCCTGCGGGTGCTGAACGGAGGAAACAGCACACTTCCTGTAAGTTCTGTAATCAGGAGCCTTGAAGTCAGTGCTGGCTCCACTGCGGCCGTCAGGCTGGTGAGCACAGCAGCCCCCACCCCCGCGGTTCTGCTGGGTTCTAACCCATTCATCCCACAGAGCGGGGAGCCGTCTCCACAGGAATCAAGGGAATCTCCTTGGGTGAACCTAGATTCAAACTGTTTTTCTTTTTAATGTTATAATTCATCTTTAAAAAATATATTTTATTTATTTTTAGAGAGAGGGGAAAGGAGGGAGAAAGAGGGAACAGAACATTGATCGGTTACCTCTTGCACACCCCCAACTGGGGACCTGCCCACAGCCTGCGCATGTGCCCTGACTGGGAGTTGAACCCGGGACCTTTAGGTTCAGGCTGGTGCCCAGTCCACTGAGCCACACCACCCAGGGATTATAATGAATCTTTATTGCTGAATCTTTTTGCTGTTGTAGTTGCTTAAAATTTAGCTTTTAAAAACTACAAATAAATGTTTATACAGAACTGGGATCATGCTGTACATAAAGTAAGTTGTTTTCATAGATCATGGACATTTTCCCTTATTAAATAGCCCTTGACCCTGGCCGGTGTGGCTCAGTGGGTGGAGTGTCGTCCTGCAAACTGAAGGGGTCGCTGTTTTGATTCCTGGTCGGGGCACGTGCCTGGGCTGCAGGCCAGGCCCCACCCACCCTGTTGGCCGCAGGTGAGAGGCAACCCATTGATGTTTTCCTCATACGTCAATGTTTTTCTCCCTTTCAGTAAAGCCGTCTTATTTGAACAATTCCTGAATGTGGTTCCTTAACTTGGGACTTTTGAAAAACAAAGGAATTTTGGAAGCGCACTCAATATTCTGGCTGCGCTAGGGCCAGGACCCCGTAACTACGAAGACCTCCGTGTGTGAGTGGTTCTCAGGCCTGCGATGCAGGTCCGGCCTGGCGGCACCGCGGCTCGGCCCTCTTGCGCCGGGAACTCTGCTGGTCGAAGCGAGGGCACCGGGGTTCTTTCCCGTTGGCACTGGGGTTTTCTATCGCAGTCCCCCGGCTTTCTCTGGGCGGTCAGTTGTTCTTTGCTGTCCTGAACAGCGGACACTTCTCCGCCGCTCCCGCTGCAGGCACTGTTGTTCCCCATCTCTTGGCCTCGGATGTCCACCAACCTGTCACTCCATGTTGGCGTTGCTTTGCCTGGGTTTTCACCCACTGACCCTGTTGATCATGTGACTTTGCTGTTGTCACCGTGGAGCCAGACAGCTAGAAACATGCGCCGGGTCCCTGGGGACACCATTCGATACCCACACCTGTGGTGGCCCTGCTAGGCAGCAAGGTGAGGCGGGGAGCTGACTGGCTGAGTCCAGCGGGGGGGATGTCTGGGTCTGGCGCGCTCAGCCTGTGGCCTCCACCCCGGGGTCCCGCTGGCGACTCCAGCTCCAGCCGGAAGGATGCAGAAAAGGGAAGGAGCTGGGAGTCCACCCAAGGAATGGTCTAGATGTTGCCCGTTCTGAGTCCCCTTCCTTCCATGGCCAGGCCTTGGTCACAGGTAGTGGGGAGATGGGGGAGGCCGTCTGCAGGGGTGTGTGTCCCGCCAGAAAGCAGAGAGTGACGATGACACAGTGGGACGAAGGCAAGGGACAGTGAGAGAGCTGCCTCAGGGGCGGTGCAGTCTTCCTTTGGACGGGAGTGGGGCGCCAGGAGAGCACAGGGGACCGAGGCCACCCACCGTGGGCGCCGCCCACCCATGGGTGCCGCCCACCGGGCTCCGCAGGCTGCCTGCGTCTCCCGGAGGGTCTGGGCCCCACGCCGAGAGTCTCCGGTGGAGGAGCAACTTCTTAAGGGTGAGCCGAGGCTGCCTCAGAAGGTACATTTTTCTTATTTGGCAAGAGCCTTTTTTTAATACTGGGAAGGCTTAGAATTAAACATGCAAATGTTCGCAGCGGCGGATTGAGTTTACAGGGAAAATACCGGGCGTGTGGGGCGTGCACAAGTGTTTGAAGGCTGTGCTGAGAGAATCTGGCCCGTGATGAGACCCATCGGGTGATCCTTGTGATTTGGATTTAAATTATGTTACTGAGTATTTGATGTTAGACCCGTAATTTAAGTGGAAAAGTATCAGAGTATCGTACTAAATTTGTACACAGTATTGGGGGCAGAAGTGGAAAGACTTCATTCAGTTCTTGGGAAAATTTGCTTCTTGGAGCCATTTGAAGTAAGATGGTAAATTTACTCACACTTTCAGTTTCAAAGGTTAAAGATTTACCAGGTCTGCAAAGGTGGCTGGCCAAGATAGGGAGTTCAGTAGCTCAGGCCTAGTTGTTCGAATGCAAATTGAGCTAAGCCTCCTTGAAAGTGATAATAAATTTCCTGAATTCGTAACAAAATAGTTTGATTTGTAGGTTGAACTTTAAAACCCAAGGAGAACTGGTTATGAAAATGGGAAACAGTACACTTGATAGTAATCTTGAATTAAAAAAAAGCAAAACACCAATGGTCATTTTGTCACAAAAACTGCCCCTAGGATATCTCAGACCTCACCCTGATGGTTTTCCTGTCACCTCTGCCTTCAGACCATAGCCCGCAGGCCAGGCCACCCAAGGTCACCCACAGAGATCTTACCGCTCATCTGATTCTGTGGTCATTGGAGAGCTGCCCTGCGGTTTTGAGTGGGAAACATGACTTTCTGATGGAATTCCTTAAACACTGTTCCTCGAGAAGAATCCTTTTCCTCTGAGTTTGGCTGGTTCAGACTCGACCATCCCTCCTGGAAAGCCTGGCCCCTTGGGGAAGCTTTCGTTGTCCTTCCGTGCTGCCCCCAGGAGCTCCCAGGACGCAGGGCGAGTGAGCTGTTCCTGGTCTGTCGGGGGTGGGGAGAGTGGTCTCACAGCTCTGCCAGAGAGCTGCCCTGAAACACGCTGGAGACCCCCCGCACCCCATGGGCACGTGCCTTTTGTGCTGTTCTCTGTGCACTGGAGGGGCTGACAGCTCTGCTGGGTTCCCATTAACTTGTAGGAAACCAGCGGTGATGCAGGTGATTCGTCTGGTGGCAACATGATTGGACTCCAGCCTGTAGAGATGGCGGTAGTTTACTGACCCACGGACCACCCACGGGGACAGTCAGCTGGGTGGGGAACCTCTGCAGTACGGCAACATGCCTTCTATTGGACGCTGCGGTCTTTCATTTTTTCTATTGTTTTGGGACCCTCTTGGCCGCCCTGCTGGCTCCTTGTTACTGAGATCAGTAAGTCATTGACAGATGCTGACTGTGTACAAGAGTCATCTTTTGACTTTTTAGAAATTGTTTTTAAAAACTTCGTCACCCTGGCTGGTGTGGCTCAGTGGATTGAGTGCAGGCTTGCAAACCAAAGGGTCGCTGGTTCGATTCTCAGTCAGGCACATGCCTGGGTTGCGGGCCAGGTCCCCAGTAGGGGGCACTCAAGAGGCAACCACACATTGATGTTTCTCTCCTCTTTCTCCCTCCTTTCCCCTCTCTCTAAAAAATAACTAAAATCTTAAAAAAAACCCCTCGACTTCATCAAGGGTACCATTCCCTGCTCTCCTTCCTCCCCAGGGGCCATGCCTTCTCCATCTCCTGGAGTATCCGCCTCACGTCCACCCCCTCCTCCTGCCTCTACACCCACTCCCCAGCAGATTCCTCCACCTCGGAGCTTTGCGCTTCTACGTGCGACTCCAGCATCTCTCTCTCCAGGACGGACCTCTGCCCTCGAATGTGTGTCCTGTGTGTGTGTCCTGTGACGTAATAGGGTCTCATATTTAACGGGTGCAACCTGAACTCCTGATTACCTGCCGTACCCTAAACTCGTTTCTTCCCTGACTCGGCACGTGGCAAGTTCATACTTCTAGTTCAAGTCCAGAGGAAGCAGGGCATAACTCACCACCCAGAACATCACAGCTTGTTGACACTCAGTCACTCTGCTGCACGACCCGGCCTTTTCACTGTCCCTTGCCTCTGGGACGCCACAGCAGGACCCTCCTGCGGACCCCTCCTGCCTTTCGTGGCCTGCACCCAACGCATGGGGGGTCCTGCCGGCTCCACCTTCAGCCAGATGCAGACCCGCTCTCATCTCCCCAACCCCCACCACCTCTGACCTGTGTCATTGGGACCGCTTCTGTCACCTGTGTCATTGGGACCGCTTCTCCCCGCTGCCCCCAATCCGGCCTCTCGTGTGTGTTTATCCTTCTACGAAAGTGCTTTTCTTTCTAGCTCTCTGCTCAAACCTTCCACGGCTTCCAACTTCACAGAGCAAACGCTGCAGCCCTTCCAACCACCCCAGAGCCCTGGGGGTTTTGTTCTCAAACTGCAGCGGTCCTTCTAAGTCAAGTGGAGGGCCAGCACACCTGCAGCTTCCTGGCACCTGAGGCCCAGTGTAGGTCTGGAGGGCCCGGTGACCTGCCTTTCCACCAAGGTCCCCGCCAGGTGAGGCTGCTGCTGGTGGTCTGTGCCCTCTGTGAGCCCTTTGCTGTGCAGCTGCCTGTCATGTCTGTGGCTCCCTGTGGACCACACCTCCCAGCATTCATGTCCAAGCCCCTGCAAAGTCCCCTCCTTTGGAATCTGGCTGGTCCTTCAGGCACGTTAGTCATAGAATGTGACAGAAGTGGCCATTTGTGGGCCTAAGCCTTAAGAAGACTTTGGCAGCCTCCACTTTTGCATGCCCGACCTCGGAGCCCCCAGAGAAGCAGGCTGGCTAGTCTGCCCAAGAGTTACGTGAAAAAACTCCCAGGAGGGCGTGGAAGGGATGGAGCCCTGGGACTATCCCGTGGGAGAGGAGCCCACCCATCTGGCACCCAACCCTGGCCAGCCCCCAGCTGACTCTCCAGCTCAATGCAGCCACGCTGGGGACCGCCCAAAAGACCAACAGAAGAGCCACCAGCTGGTCCCACCTCTGTGGTTAGAGATTTGAATTCAGTGTTCCCTGGGGTCCTCATCAGTTCTACTTGTCTGGGGTTCTACTTGTACGGGGTTGTTTGGAGGCAGAGTGCTTGGTGGGGGGGGGTGGGGGTTGGTCTTAAAGTGGGAGGGCAAGCGTGAGAGTAACCTGCAGGTGAGACAGGATGAGAAGGGGACGGGGCGGTGCGCAAGGGGAAGCCATTGCCAGGTGGGGAGAGAGAAGACATGGAGAGGGGACGGGGACCCCAGGTGCAGTGGACAGTGGCAGGCAGCTTTGAAGGGCTGCCTAATCGCAGGCCCAATTACTTCTAATAACAGCTCGGAGCCAGCTCCTCGGTGCCTTTCCCCCAGGAGCCCAAAGCCTCCCACTGACACCGTGAAGCTGCAGGACATTCCACTGCGGGGGACACTCTCATCACCAAGACCGTTTAATAGAGAAGGCAAAGGGACGGGAGAGATGGCGGGACTCACCCAAGGTCCCAGGCTGCTCCTGAGCGCCCAAGGGAGCCGGTCCCTCTGTTAACATCTGTCTCCCTGGGGACCCACACTCAGGGAGCGCCGGGCCATGCACGCATAAAAAATAGTAAGTCCCTGGTTCTCACCACACAAGGGGGGGACGCCCTGACTTGGGGGGTGGGAAGCAGGCAACGCCTCCTAAGTCACTTGGTGTGTCAGGGCTGGAAGTGAGACAGACACAGGTCAGGATTTGGAGGCCAAGGTGCGCCCTTAGGCAGAAGAAAACACCACGTCAGCCACCAAAGGGCCTCAGAGGACCTGCAGGGCTGACTGGCTCATCCTCCGCCTGCCTCACTACCTGGGACCTCCGGCCACCTTGCTCCTTTGGGCCTCAGCGCCCCCTGTCACTCTTCCTACTGCTGTGGTGAGCCCCCTCCTCTCAGCCTGCCCTTGTACCT
>PVIA01004836.1:22713-34724 GCA_004024845.1 Tonatia bakeri | reverse complement strand
CCGCAGGGCGGAGGGGTGCTCCCTGCCCTGAGTGCAGGGCTGTTGAGAAACAGGCCTTAGAGCAAGAGAATGAAGGTGGAGGTGGCAGCTCACCAGTTGGGCCATGCTTGTGACACTGCTCATACCCACAACTGCAGATGACACCTGTCAAACGTTCTTGGTCTGCTTCCTCAGGAAACCAAAGGCTCTGTGGCAGCAGGACTCTGGTCTCAAAAACCTTTGTAGCTCCAGGGACAAGCACAGGCCCTGGCACTCGAGCAGATGCTCAGCGCTTTCTAGGAGACGGGTGGGTGACGAACGATGAAAGGATGGTGGCTAAGTGAATGGGTGGCGGTGGATGAGTGACAAGTAGACAGATGGACGATGGACGGATAAAGAAATGGATGCAGAGATGATGGATGAATGCTGGGTGGTGAATAGATGGTGAACGGGTGATGGGTAATGAATAAGGATTGGATAATGGGTGGATAATGTGTGGATGGATGGATGGACAAATGAACAGGATTCTGGGACACAAGGAGATTTGGGATTCTGCCAAAATCCCCACTGTAGCGGCAGATCATTAAGTAACATGCTTAGGAAGGCCAAGCTTAAATATGGGGTGTGTAGAAGGTACCCCCTTGCCACCATGTCCTACATAAGCAGCCCATTGGGACTTTTGGGCCAACCCTCTACCTTAGGAGCCATGGGGCTTGGACACACAGCGGGCAGAGCAGGGGAGAGGAATGAACGAGGGAGGAAGGGGAGGGCTGAGAACTGGGGCAGCATGGCCTTCCTGCTCTCCTGACCTCCAGCCGTGCTCCACTCTGCCCCCCCAAATCAGGCCGGCTGGCCCCTGCCAGGTTGGTGGTCCTTAGGAGGATCCAGCTGGGGCCTGGCTCTGCCCTGACGACAGGGGGCCCGATGACCCCTGCCCATTCTCTGGCACCTTCCATCTGTCTGACTCACAGCAGCGAGATGTGATTATACCCCCATCTTAGAAGGGGGATAAAAGAGCAGTGTCCAGAACGTGCCTTTCAAGCTGTAACTTTATGAGCTGCTGTGGAAGTTCTGGGAACGTGGGGGGTGAGGGGGGAGAGGGCACTAATTGCATGTTGCTGCTGAGTGCTGAGGGAGCCCCCTTCCCTGGTAGTTGGTTCTGCATGGGGTGCCTGGGAAGCAGGTGAAGGCTGAGAGGCAAAGGAGGAACATGGGCAGAGCAGTGTGGCTAGGCCTGGCTCCCAGGCCCTGGTCACCTCCAACCTCCGGGCCGAGTCAGAGTGCTGCTCCTTCCTGCCAGGAGAGTCTGGTACCCACCCCACCCCTCTGCTCCCTTCCTAGCTGGAGGGCCTGAAAGCACACCTCCCTTACAGGCCGAGAGAAGCTTACCTGGGGATGAATGAGGGTGAGCCCCAGGACCTTCGTCGGCAGGCCCCGGGGGTGCACAGAGCTGGGAGCTACAGAGAACTGCAGGTGCGGGAAGGGGGAGGCAGAACGCAGTTTAGGGAAACATTTCTGGGAAATTGCCTAAAGAGATTGCATACGGAAGTCACCTGAATTTCTACAGCTCTCATAATTTCTCGGGATTTGTTAAGCATTCTTACAAGAAATTCATATTTGTACCTAGTTTTGATTTAATCGTTGTTTTCTTTGCCGTACAGAGGGCCCATAAACCACACAGACCTACAAATGTAGACAGGCTCCTGATTGCAGGCCCATCTGCATTTCAACCGCACACTGTTGGGAACTGAGGCGGGACCTACCCTGACAGTCGCGGGCCCTGGACCCCGTCAACCACACAGAGCGCTGTACCTGCAGCACGACATCACATTTTGCTCCAGGACTGGGGCCGTGCAGGCTGCTGTCCTCCTCTGCTGGGTTCCTCCCGGCCTGGAGTTGTGTGGCCACATGCAACCTGGGCCTCCTTGGGCCTCTGTCCCAGCCAGCTCTGCACTCGGGGGGGCAGGGAGGCTGCATGGGAAGCTGAAGCTCCCTGGAAGCTTAGAGATGCTTTTTTTGATGACACAGAACATGGGGCTCCTTGCCACGTGCTCCAGGCCAGCAGCTCAGCGATCCCTCATCGGCGCCCCCTGCAGGCCAGGGGCCTGTGTGCAACTCTCCGTGCAGAAGTAAGTCCCTTTCTCTTGTTCCTGGATGTTTCGGGGTATGTGGTGTCCCCCAAAGATATGTGCACACCTTCCCCCTCAAACCTGTAAATGTGACCTTATTTGGAAATAAGAGGGTCTTTGCAGAGGTCATTGAGGTAAGATGAGGTCGGGCTGGATTCGGGTGGCTCTTAAGTGCAATATGATTGGTGTCTTCAGGAAAAGAAGGAAATCTGGACAGAGACATAGGGGCACTGCTGTGTGAAGACGGGGACAGACACTGGAGGATGTCTCTACCAGCCAAGGAACGCCAAGAACGGCAGGCAGCCTCCAGAAGCTGGGACAGAGATAAGAAGCACATTTCAGCCCGGAGCCTCAGAAGGAACTGGCCTGCACCCTGGTTTTGGACTCTGGCCTCCAGACTGGGACAGAATCAGTATCTGTTCCTTTAAGCCACCCAGTCTGAGGTGCTTTGCAACACGGCAGCCCTAGGGATCTAACTCCTTTGTGGGGGGGGGGGAGGAGGAGGAGGGAGCTATAAACCTGAAATAAAATTCCAGCTTTTAGGGCAAGCATTTTGTCCCGTCAGCAGTTCACATGAGGCTACGGCTGACTCCCCAGCTGTGGCTGCAACGAGGCCACGATTTGCACTGAGGATTGGGCAACCTCACAAATCCCCGGGAACAAAACAGCGAAGATCCTGTCAACACAACCTCCACGCCTTCGTGCTCCGTCAGGAAGGCTGGGGGATGGAAACATTTTTATTTCTTTTTCATCATCGCTGCCTGGATTGCTCATCATTTCTTAGAGGGCCCGGGGAGAGGAGGCAGACTCGCTGCCTCACGAACGTCCCAGGGGCCCTGCGAGGAGCCTCGTGAGTCACTCGAGGGCTTTTACGGGTGAGCGGCTGGTGAGCGGCTTCTCAGGGAGATTAGCTGTCTGTCATGGCTGTGCCTGCCGGGCTGGGCACCGCAGGGCTGACTCACAGGGACCGGACACAGGGTCGGGGCGGCCCGACCCAGAGCCTGCAAGCCGAGCATCCACCGTGTCCACACGCCTGAGGGCGTTTCTCTGCTTTGCTGTTTCTTTCATTGTCATACACACTATACAGCATAGACACAGAGATATCCCATACACACAGGTATTTACTAATATATATATACACATATATATATATGCTTGTCTCTGCCCCTTTCTCTCTGTGCATGTATATATATGTATACACCCACTTACATAGGTGGACTATGTATTGCGTATACTGTACGGATAGTATAATAAGTGGGGCTAGACCAGTGGTTTTCCGGTTTTTAAAGCTGGAGGACTCTCTTTACTGTGGAGTATGACACACACAGAGGAACATGCACAGAACAAAAAAGCACAGTGCAGTGAATGTCCACGTCACCCGGGCACTCCTGTGGGAGTCCATCCACGGTGCCTTAAGAAAGTAAAAAAAAAACACCCACTAAAAGAAAAAGAAATCTCACTTTTTAGGGAGGTGCGCTTAGGTACTAATTATGACCAGGAGGTTATTCCCGCCTGGAGCGAGGGAGTGGAAAGGAGGAAAGGGGGAAGGGGAAGCTCAGGTTGGGGAAGGAGCACAGGCGGCCAGGACCTTGCAGCCCCCAGAATTGCCCCCACACCCCCTCACCCCTTCATGATGTTATGTGGGGCTGTACGCTGTTCCTTTTCAGGGCTGCATAATATTCCACCGGATGCCTAATCCCCCATGTATCCATTCTATTGTTAATGCCATTTTGGATTGTTTGCATTTCGGGGCTGTTATGAATAAATGGCTATTAACATTCTATTCCTGTCTTACTGGTTGTTACATGAACCCCCTCTACTCCTGCAGACCTATAGCCCACCTCCTCCAGAAAGCCTCTGGAGGGCGCCCTAACCCCTGGGAACACTCCATCCAGTGCTCCTGGTACCCTGGGACCTACAGTTTGCCTCTCAGCCCTTACTCTGTGGGAGGATGGACGTGGGAATCCCGCATCCTTTCTGGATGACATTTCCATTTCCCTCAAAGTTAAGTATGCCCGTACCCTGTGGCGGGACAGACCCCTTCCTGGAATCCATTCTACAGAAAAGTTACCCAAGTGCTTCACGATGAGAGGATGAGAATGTTCCGTGCAGTGCTGACCATAAGCACACAGCACTGGAGAAAAATTGACCCTTGAACCATGCTGGGGCTAGGGCACCACCCCCCGCATAGTTGAAAATCCAAATATAACTTCTGCCTTCCCCCCAAAACTTAAGGTGTCCCTTGGTTTCTGTGGGGATTGGTTCCAGGACCCCTGCGGACACCAAAATCTGCTGATGCTCCCGTCCATTTGTAACAGGGTGTAGTCTGGGAGGCCCCAGGGCTCCCCAAAGGGGGCTTCTGTAATGGGGTCCAGAACTTGGGGTGTGTGGGAATATAGGATATCCCCCATAGGCCTGGCTAGGGGGAAGGAGACGTGGAGCAGGGCCATTTAGAGTTATTTTGCATGTCAATAGCAGCAGGCCAGCTTCATGTCTGATATTCAAAACCAGTTATTTTGCATATCAACAGCAGGCTAGCGAGGGAGAAGGGCTTGACTTTGACCCATGATGTAACTGGGAGGCAGCGCCCCCTGGTTACAGCGCCTGCCTGAGAGTTCGGAGACGGTTGGCTCCACACCACGGGGCCACACCTGAGCGGACTGGTTACGGCAGCAGGAAAGGCTGAAAACGCTGGAGTGCTGCCAGGTGTAGCCAGTTGTGGGAGGGGTCGGAAATGGGGTTACAGAGGGAGATTCTCGCCGGGATTTAAACCTAGGTGCAGCAGCCATGCTGGATATTAACCACACAGTTTTGGGGGCAGAGAGGGGACTCCCTTGTCCACGTGGCATAGGAAGCAGGAAAGCAAGATGTAGCAGCCCTGCAGAGCTCTCTCCCAGCGGTTTGAAAGACTGCAGGAGAGACAGCGCAGGGCTGGGCAGGAGGACAACACGAGATCAAGCAGGAAGGAACGGGGTGAAAGGACCCTCGTTGGTGGGCCATGAGGAGGTGCCATGTGCTTTTGGATTCAGAACTGGAGATTGTGGTGGGACACAGCCGATGGTGCTGGGGACTGTGGGAGACCTGCCCAGCAGGGCATGGATTGCTGGGAGGAGCCAGGAGCCCAGCCGAGCTACAGACTTCTGTTTCTTTTCCTGAGAGACGGTGCCCCTGACTGGCCTGGTTGGGCAAAGCGGGGAAGGCAGGACTGTGTGTGTGTTTGTGGCTGTTTTAAAGGGACTTCGGGATTTTAACGGCAACATTCTGCCATTGCTCTAAACCTGTAGAGCTTTTGAATAAATCGTTCCTTTCCTTTTTGCCAAAGTCTGGCACTGAGAGCCACAATTCCTACCTGGCATCAGGTAAGACAAACCTAGTACAGAAAGACCCCGGGGGAGGGACCTGTTTCGGGAACTGCCTGGGCTCTCTCCACCCTGAAAGAGGTTCCTTTTGGTAACGGTTTCTGGTGCCCACCGTGGGGCCGAGAGCTGCCCGAGGCAGACCCACCCCCTCAGGTGTGGGAGACGTAGGGATTTTCATACTCTCTGAGAATCTCTACCCCCGTCCTGAGGGCACTGTCTCCTAATCACGCCTGGAAGGTAAAAATGAAATGGATCCGGGAAGCGCTTGGAGAAGGGAGATGATTTGGCTGAACACTGGTTTCTGAACACTGTTTTGGAATAATGGAGTGGTGGATGATAGTTTGGTTAATACGCTGCTTCCAGGTTGCCCGTCTGCTTGCTTACACCTTATATATGCTGTAGAACAATACATGCTGCTGGCCTTCCCCGCCCTCTGATTCCCAACCTCGGATGAAAAATACTGTTTTCCATCTGTGGTCATTTGAGTCCTTGGATGGGAAACCCAGGAGCCTGGAGGGCTGATCGCAAATTTACTGAAAGATGTCTGTGTGTGAGTGGGCCCACGCAGCTCACACCCGTGTTGTCCGTGGGCAGCGGTGTCCCCGTGTCTCTGGGTAAGAAAGTACGTGAATGAACCTCGGGACTCAGTAGGGTGTCCCGCAGCCATCCCAGAACCTGAGGGAGGTGTCCGCGGACTCCAGGTGAGTGGGAAGCCGGTTTCACGGCCCCTCGGCTAGTGCACTCCTTTGTTGCGAAAGGAGTGCCCCAGGCCCACAAGCGTGCGAGTGCCACGTGCACAGGACCTGCTCGGGGCACTCGCACCTGCTGTGTTAGTGGGGCCCTCGGGAGAGTCCGTTGGCAGGCGGGAGAGCCTTTGCTTTTGTAATTAAAAAATAAAAATGATGCATTTTAAGTGAAGAAGTAAAATAATTTGTCAAAACCTATAGACTGTCCAACCACAAGAGTGAGACCTAATGTGGATTATGGCCTTTATTCATCCAATGCAACAAGTGTGCCAATGCAACAAGTAAGCTAATGAAGGGGTTGCCCCGGGGAATATCGTGTGGGGCCCTCTATAGCTGCATGCTTTTTCTCTAAGCCAAAAACTGTTCTAAAAATGTGTTTAAAAAAAGAGAAGTAAAATGATTAATACATACTTGGAGAAGAGCAGAGATTGACTTTTTCTTTTTTTTGGTAAAAGGTCAGATGGTAAGTAGTTTGCCTTTGAAGACCATACAGTCTGTGTCTCAGGGACTCAGATTTGCTGCTGTTGTGCAAAGAGGCCACGTGGGCAATAAAACTTTATTCACATAAATAAGCAGTGGGCGGAGCTGTCGTCTGCTGGGGTTTGGGTGAGTTTCTGATTAGACGGAGGAGGAAACTGAGAAGTCACCCGTGCCTCAGGCAGGCTGCAAACGCAGAAAACAGCGGGGCTCTTTTCCTGATATCGTAGATGGCTTTTACCAGAGTCGACGCCGAAATGGATTTTAAAATTGACCCGTATAAGCCCAATTTGACCCTGCCTGATCCCACAGAGCAGAGGGTCACCACTAGCTGACGATGCAGAGAGAGCAAACGCGAGGAATTCAGCTGGAGGAGCTTCTGCAAAAAGAACTGCCCTCCGTCCTCGGGCGGCAGACACAGAGGCCGCCTCTGGAGATCTCTCGCTCTCTGCAAACGTGGCCGGGGGCTCCCAGGGCCCCACACAGCCCAGCCCGCCTGTGCCTTCTTGTGCCTTCTTCCCCCGAGTGCCTTGGAGGAGCCGCCGTGAAGGGCAGCTGGACCGAGCCGTCGTCCAAGCAGGGGATTGTCTAACCACTCCACCGAATACCTGAAACTAACACAAAATAATGGAATGCAAACTGTAGTTTAAAGCAACCATTTTTATTTTACAAGATCAAAAGGAGAAATTATACAAATAGTTTTGGCAAATAATGAGGTCGTGGGGGGAAGGAGAAGGAGAAACTTGGAGAGCTCAATCCTCAGCACTACCACGCTGCCCTAGACCGTGATGGTAAGGGACAGGTGACTTAGTGAACTGGTGCTCTCATTGGAAGGGACGGAGCTGATGGAGGTCCCCTGGACGCGGACTATGACGTCACAGGTCAGGCCTGAGCTGTGTGAGCTCCATGCAGTACCTGTGTGACGCTTGAAGCGACCCTATGAATTAAGAAGCATATACCCTGACCTGGCTGGTGTAGCTCAGTGGATTGAGTGCGGGCTGCAAACCAAAGCATCGCGGGTTCGATTCCCAGTCAGGGCACATGCCTGGGTTGCAGGCCACGGCCCCCCAGCAACCGCACATTGGTGTTTCTCTCTCTCTTTCTTTCTCCCTCCCTTCCCTCTCTAAAAATAAATAAATGAAATCTTTAAAAAAAGAAGCATATACCCATTTTGCAGATGATGAGCAGAGACTTGGAGAATCCTAGTAACTTCTCTCAAGAAAGTACAGCTTTCAAATTGCTAAAATTGGAGCAGATCTGAACCCACCGTCAGTCCACCCAGTCATTGTGTGTTCCCAGCTCCAGTGCGAGGCCCACACAATCGTGTCTCACATCACATTAGGTTGCTCTGGGGCACGTGTGTCTGTGACTCTGAGGTTCGGGCTAAGTCGCATCGATCAACAGTGTTCCCAGGTAAGATTCTGGGCTATGGCTGTGTCAGAGTTCCTGAAGTGGCGTGAGTAAAGTCCAAACGTCTCTGTGTCCTTCCTTTTCAGGTTGTCCCCGACCCCTGGGCTCTGGGCTCTGCCTGTGTGTGTATGGCTGTTGCACCAGCTGTGACATACGTGTGCACGTCACCACCTCAGGGGCGGGCCTGACTCAGAATCTGCTGAGAGACACTGGCTGGAGCTGGTCACACCCGAGGAGCTAGAGGAAGAGCCGAGGGAGTTTCCACGGTCCTGACTCAGACCCAACGTGCAGGGAAGGGCGGCTTGGGAATGAGTTTGCTGAGCGAGCTGAGGGCAGAAGGGGTGGCAGATGAGCCCCAGGAGAGGGTCGAAGACACGGGAGGCTCAGCTCATTGCCACCTGGGTCATTACCTTCCGTGACTGCTGCGTCGCTGGTGTGGCCACACAGTGAGAGTGCTGGACCCAGGGCTACACTGCCCATCCTGACTGAGCAGGGGGATGGCGGCCCCGAACACGGGACTCATCACACTGCAGGGCGCTGGGCCCCTGCCTGCTGCACAGAGTCACGTGTGGGACGGTGTGTCTCTCGTCTTTCTTCCACCACATACAAGGGGGAACCCCAAATGACCCAGAATTTATTTATAAAAATCTGTGTATATATTCCACATGTTTAAACTTTAGTCACCTTCAAAGTGCTCTCCTTTGGGTACAATACACCTATTGAGAGGTTTTTTCCACTGCTCAGAACAGGTTTTGAACTTGTCGATTTTGATGCCTTTCAGCGTTTCTGCCGTTTTTTGTTTCGCCTCTTCCATATCGGCAACATGTTTCCCTTTGAAGACTTTTTTTCATCTGGGAAAACAAAAAACATTGCTTGGGATGCGATCCGGTGAGTAGGGAGGGTGGGGCATGGGGTCATGCAGGGTTTTGGTCAAAAACTGCTGAGCACTCAGTGAGGTGCAGGCAGGCGCACTTGTAAATCACCTGTCATGAAGACATTGAAAAAAGTCTTCAAAAAGAAATTCAGCGAAGGTGAACACAGCCTCTCACAACCACGCCAGCTGGTGCACTGATGCAGATGGGTTCCTAGAACACTCACCTAGTGGGGGAAGCTTGTTCTACAAGGGGCCCACCTCCAGAAAATAATTCTGGGTTTTTTGGGTCCCCCCTCAAAGGTATTAGCTTGAATAGTGTTCCCCCAGCCCCCAGAATTCTTGTTCACACAGAATCTCGGACTGTGACCTTAAGTAGAAATAGGGTCTTTGCTGCTGGAATTAATTAAATTAAAATGATGTCATGTTGCTCTGGCCAGTGTGGTTCAGTCGGTTGGAACGTCACCCCATACACCGAAAGGTCTTGGGTTTGGTTCCCAGTCAGGGCACGAGCCTAGGCTGTGGGTTTGCTCCCCAGTGGGGGTGCATGTGAGAGGCAACCTACTGATGCTTCTCTCTCACATCAATATTTCTCTCTCTCTTTTCCTCTATCTCTCTCTTCTCCTCTCTCTAAAAATTAAGGGCCATATCCTCGTGCAAGGAAACCATCATCATCATCACCTTCGTCATCATCTCAGCCCTCCTGGCCCTGTTATAAAGGAAGACTCCAGACCATGGTGCAGTCTTCACAGCCACACGGGGAACATGTCCTTGCTCAGACGGCCAGCCAGTAATGTTCAGAGAAAATCTCTCCCTCTGAAAGTCCTCGTGCGCTTTCGGGGAATGGGCCGCAGCCCTGGGCAGCCTTCGAGGTGATGTGTTCGGGCTGCAGATTTCTAAGAATGTGCTTCCCAAGCCCTGTGGGGCAGCCGTTTTGGGGAAAGAGTCCAGTGCGGGGAGAGAGGCAGGATAGCGTGGAACTTGGGCTTGGTTACCAGGTGGGACCCAGGTTCGAATCCCACCCCTCCAGGCTGCAGCTTTTTGACTAAGTGACAAAGACAGCTGCCTTATTGGATGCTGCCAGGCTGGCGGTGAATCTAAGTAAAACCCCTGGTGCCTAATAAAGTCTCAGTAAAAGATGGTTTTCAAAAGATTCCTCATGAAGCAATAGTCTATTGAATCGGGCAGCAATGTTTAAATCCTCTTTTTTATGTTGTGATGAGTCAGGTCCCACCTGCCCTTGGCCTGTGAGCCCAGACCAAGGCACCCAGCCCAGGAAGGGGCAGGCACAGGCAGCTCCCCGGGAACGAGGAGATGTGCTCATCTCCCCTCTTTCCTAGGACGGAGGCCTCCTGCTCCAGCACCATGGAGAACCCGCACTGTCCTCTCCTCTGGAAAGAAGAGTGGGAATGGCAGCGGAGGACCCATCCTGTCCCTGAAGACAGCCACTGCCACTCTCCTAGAGCCCCGGCCTCCTCAGCGTGACCCCCTGGCTTCTGACACAACATGTGTCAGGTCCTGGATGTGTCACCCATTTCTGAGTTTATTGTCTGTCCCTGGAAGTAGAACATCCACCCGTGGGGGTGGGGCCTGCTGTGTTTACTCATCCGGTGTGGCCAGCCCCTGGAATAATGCCTGGTGCCCTCGCATGCACGACTGTTTTAAAGATTTAATGTATTTATTTTGAGAGGGAGGGGAAGTGGAGGAGAAAGAGAGGGAGAGAGAAGCACCGATGTGTGGGAGCAACATTTATTGATCGCCTCTCACACGTGCCCCGATGGGAGACTGAGCCTGCGACCCAGGCACGTGCCCTGACGGGAATCAAAGCAGCGACCTTTTGCTTTTCAGGTCAATGCCCAACCCACTGAGCTATGCCAGTCAGGGCTGTGTGCAAAAAACAAAAAAAGGATTGTGCTTTCTTACTACATGAATTAAAAAGTTAACATCATCCGAGTTCCGGCCAAGATGGAGGCATAGGCAGTTGCATTGTGCCTCCTAGCGCAACCAAAACTAAAGACAACAAAAATTGAGAAACAAGAAACAACCAGAACAGAGGGAAATTAACTGAACAGAAGACGAGCTCCAGTACATCCAGACCAGTAAGGAGCGGCGGAGTCGGAGGCCTATGGAGAGGGGTCTGGGGATCCCGGTGGGAAGAAACGCTGGTGGCGGGCGCAGGCGCGCAGGGCGCAGACGGCAGCAGATGAACCAGTGATGGACCCTGGGCGCAGGAGAGGACTCGCAGACCCAGTGAGGGGCTCAAGGCAGCTAGCTGTCTGCAGCCACACGTTTGCACACAAACTAAGCGAAAACGGGCAGCGCTGCCACGTTTCAAAGCTTAAGAGCCCCGTCTGGGAACTGAGGCCGGGAGACTCCCAGCCTCACAGGAGACTTCTCGGAGAAGCCCACAGGGTCCGAGAAAGTGCACAAGCCCACCGCCCGGGAGCCAGCACCGGAAGGGCCCAATTTGCTCGTGGGAGGCAGTGGAGGGGACAGAAGTCCTAGAGAGAGCAGAGCAGGCGCCATTGCTCCCTCTCAGACCCCACCCCCACATACAACGTCACAACCCGGCGACTGGGGTGCCCCGCCCCGTGAACACCTAAGGCTCCGCCGCCCTTACGAAACAGCCGCATCCAAACCAAAGGAAAATAAATAAGATGGCTCAAACATATTTGAAAACCCCAGAGCCAATTTCTTTAAGTGACCAAGAGATTGCCGAATTACCAGATGCACAGTTCAAAGCATTGGTGATCAGGAAGCTCACAGAATTGGTTGACTTTGGACATAAATTAGATGAACAAATGCAGGCTACGATAAGAGAAATGAAGGAAAACGCACAGAGAAATAATAGTGAGGGGAAGAAAACTGGGACTCAAATCAATGGAGTGGACCAGAAGGAAGAAAGGAACAACCAAACAGAAAAGAATGAAGAAACAAGAATTCAAAAAACTGAGGAGAGGCTTAGGGACCTCCAGGACACCTTTAAACATTCCAACATCCGAATTATAGGGGTACCAGAAGGGGAAGAGGAAAAGCAACA
>PVIA01004836.1:0-22613 GCA_004024845.1 Tonatia bakeri | reverse complement strand
ACAAGGAGGAACACGCCAAGGCACATCATAATTGCATTAGCCAAGGTAAAAATGAAGGAGAGAATCCTAGAAGCAGCAGGAGACAAGGAGACAGTAACCTACCTACAAAGGAGTTCCCATCAGACTGTCAGCTGATTTCTCAAAAGAGACCTTACAGGCAAGAAGCGGCTGGCAAGAAGTATTCCAACTCATGAAAAGCAAGGTCCTACATCCCAGATTGCTCTATCCAGCAAAGCTTTCATTTAGAATGGAAGGGCAGATAAAGTGCTTCTCAGACAAGGCCAAGTTAAAAGAGTTCATCATCATCAAGCCCTTACTATATGAAATGTTAAAGGGACTTACCTAAGAAAAAGAAGATTAAAAATATGAACAGTAAAAAAAGTCATCAAATGGAGGGTTAGCAACAGGGAAGTAGGAGGAGGAAGGAGGGGGAAAAGATATAGAGAATAAGTAGCACAGACAGTAGGTAGAAAATAGACAAGGGGAGGGTAAGAATAGTATGGGACATGTAGACACTAAGGAACTTATGACACATGGACATGAACTAAAGGGGGAAATGAGGGTGGGAGGGGATGGGCAGGGTGGTAGGGAGTGAAGTGAAGGGGGAAAATGGGCCAACTGTAATAGCATAATCAATAAAATAAAGAAAAAAAAGTTAACATCATCCATCATTCCAAACTTGCCCCCAAATAAACCACTTTTAACCATCTGCTACCAACTCTTCCACTTCTTAAAGGCTGTGTGACTTAAGAACAGCACTAGACCCTGTCATGTTCACTCATTGCAGCTTGCTTAGCCACGAGTCTCAGACATGTGTCCTGTACACACATGAAAATCCACCCTCTCCTTGCGGGGGCCAAACGCTCTGCCAGTGTGTCGAAGTCCGATAGGCGTGCCGGCAAGCCTCCGCTGCTGGGAATCTGGGTTGTTTTTACATTTGGCTCTTACACGCCTGCTGTCACAAAGTTGCATCACTCACGCTTCTGTGCCCTTGGGGAATGACAGACACCCTGCAGGAGCTGGGCCAGTGGGCACGGAGGTTTTAAGTTTTGTCTGATTTTGTGAGATTGCTCCTCAGAATCCGGCACCCGTTTACATCCCCTCCAGCGGCGTCTGAGAGTGCGGCCCACCCACAAACTCACCGGCAGACGCTGTCACACTTTTACAACTTTATTTACACGGCTCTCGACACACACTTTTAGGAACAGGTGCCTTCCTGGTGCCATCTGAACTGTGTGCTTTCGTCCTTATATTTGCAGTGGGTGTATGTGCTTGCATGGGAATGTGTGTGTGCAAGCATGCATGTGGGTGTGCACATGTCTGTGTCGCACACACATGGGGTCATTTACGACCACTTTAAATTCTCTGCCCCCACACGACCTCGTCACCTATTTACACTGGGGTTCTCATCATAGTCCCATTGGCTGAACATGAGCGTGAAGGCTTTGTAGCTGGTCAAGCACAGCCAGCCAAGGTCACTGACGCGGACGAGGAGGAGTCCGACCTCTGCCGAGACCCTGCCCTGCTGCAGAGCTGACGGACATCCCCCCACCGGGGCAGGACAAGTGGCCAGGCTCTGTCCCTCCCTCCGGAGCTCCCAGTAGTTCGTTAGCAGTGAGTGTAGTAGGAAAAAAACACTGTAGACTTTCTTATTACAAGTTACCATTTTGTTGTATTTTGGGGTGAACTTTCTCCTTTTTAGGATCATCCAAGCACAGGAAGCCCTCACTTCACGTGGGCAGTATGGCCGGCGACTTTGCGAGGAGTGACCTGGAACGAAAGCCGTCTCACCACAGGCCAGTCGACGTGGACAGGAGCGAGGTTTCTCTGGCGTCTCATCAGTGTGGAAACCAAGGACGGTGAACAAAAGGCAGCCTGCTCCAAAGAGGAGTCATTGTTGTCAAAACCAAAGGAATCAAGCTTACACATTAAATATGGAAACAATATAAATATTTAAAAGAGAATGTTAAACCCAACAATGGTGGTTTAGTTTTAACAGAAGAGCATCACCCACCACATGCAGTTGATATTGTTTAGTCGAATGGTACTAGTGTTACAGTTTTGTTTTGCTTCATTTGTAAACTGTTTGGTTACAGTTACATGAGACCTCACGTGCAGTATATGTATGCATACTCTAGCGTTGCTACAGTACAAGCAGCATAAAAACGACTCAACAAAAACCTGGAAGCTCACACAGCTTCTCCGTTAAAGGGATCCACAAGTCCCGGCTCCAGAAGCACGGTTTAAGGCCGCGGAGCTGAGTGCTGGCTGCGGCAGGGCGTCTCTGTCTTGCACGGGGAGGAGGGAAGTCTGTCTGAGCAGCTGGGAGGCTCCAGGCGGTGTGAGACGCCCCGCGGTAGCTCAGCTGCGGCCCTGGGTGACTTCTGTCACTCACAGGGTGGGGCCCAAGCGCTGCTGGCATTTGGGGTGGGAGGTGCAGGTCAGAGACCAGGGACCAGCAAGAGCCAGCCAGGACGTGACGGGATCCCGGAACCAACCTGCTGGGCCACAGAAGGACTGCGAAAGGAAACTGAGGTGGGAGGCCAGAGCATCATAGTGTGGTGGGAAGCCGTTGTCACAGGGGAGAGGGGGGTGACTCGGAGTCATTTCGGCCCTCAGACTCAACCCAAGAGCCCCCCGGGGGTCTGGCCTGTGCAGGAAGACAACCGCCACCGAGAACTCTCTGCCTTGGTTCGTAGGGGTCAGTCCTGGGGACGATGCGGGAGTCACAGGGCCGGCAGGGGACAGTTTCTGGCCACGCTGTCCTCACTGCACACGTGGGTTGTTTCTCACTTGCTATAACTATGAATTAATAGCATATTATCTCTCAAATTGTCCAGGCCCCCAGAATCGTCTCACTGGGGAGCGGAATGTGGGCTTCTAATTAAATGCTTGTCCTGGGCTTCATGAAGCAGAGTCCACTTTCTGGCCTTTCCCTTGGACATGCTGCCCAGTGGAGGCCACCTCTGCTCCGCGGTGCCCAGCTCTGGAGCCGACAGCTGCCGTCTCCTCATCCTTAATTGGGCATTTCATTTGCTTTCTGTCAGCAACACGGCAGACGTGAACAAGTGTTCTTGGGCGAACCAGGCCGATTCCTAGTTCCTGCCAAAAACATCTTTGAAACGGCCATGACTGAGCAGACCTTGTCTCAGCGCCCGGCCATCTGTTTCCATCTTCTGAGTTTCGCGCTGCTGGAAGTTAACAAGCCCCGGAAAGCACACACGGCTGGAGTTTCGCTCTGCCCCCCAACTGTGAACCACTTCCCCGAGCAACATGCTCCTCGACTCCTGTCTGGAGCCGGCATGAGAACGCTCCCCGTTTCCTGCCAGCCCGGGGGAACACACCAGGGCACCCCGAGTGAAGGCGTGGGAAGCCCAGTCCTGGATGGGCGACAGTTCGGGAGGGACTGTGCCCTCGGGAGGGCGTGGGGAAGTGCACTCTCCTCGAGCGTTGCTGGCCGTTCCCGCCAGAGTCTCAGGGGCTCACATCTGCTTCGACCCAATGCTCGCACCTCTGGGAGTCCACCCAGCATCTCTGTCTGCCACGTGCCAGAGCGTGTTACGTCCAAGAGCATTCACTGCCGAATTTTTAAATAATGTCGACAAATTGGAAAACGGCCAGATCCCCATGAACGGAGGAGCAGGTGAACACGTTTCTAGAACTTCTCTGCTACACAGTATCCCTGATCTGTGAAATAAAACCGCCAGGGGTCTCTCTAGGTGTGAAGGGCAGACTAACAATCCCCCGCCCCCAAACGTTCATGTCCTTTTCTCCGGAATGGCATCACTCTGCACAGCGTAGGCGCCCTGCAGGTGGGGGGAGTGTCCCAGATCACCCAGGTGGGACCGGCGTCACCACACGGGTACTTCCTGGACGCAAGAGGCAGAAGAGGGGAGAAGCCGGGATGACGAAAGCGGGGTCTGGTTATGGTTTTAAAGGTGGAGGGAGGGGCCAGGAGCCAAGGAAAGTGGGTGCTCCTGGAAGCTGAAAAGGAAAGGGATTCTCCCTTAGCTTCTAGAAGGTGAGGCAGCCCAGGCGACATAGCAGTTTCAGCCCAGGGAAACCCACTGAAGCCCTTGGACTCACAGAACTGTAAGATAACGAATGTGTGTTGTTTTAAGCCACAAATTTGGGATCATTTGTTACAAAAGCAATAGGAACCTAGTATACTAAGGAATGATAGATTGTTCAGTTAAAAAATAAAAGAATAAAAGAAAGAGAAATAGGAAGGAAGAGAGGAAGAGAGGAGGGGAGGAAGAGCAAAGTCAGGGGAGCTCCATTGGACAGGTTGGTGGCCACCGAGTGCCCAGACCCTGGACAGTTTACTGACTGTGTGACGAAGGACAGGTCGCTTACCCTCCCGGGGCCTGGGGTCCTCGCCTGTGAAGCAGAGTCAATCAATTATTTACCACCCTGGGCTGGTGTGAAGGTTCAATTAGTTAATACACGAAAGTCCTGAGGACCCTGCCTCCGTGCGTGAGTGCTCTGTCAATGCCAGCCAGCGTCCTACCTGCAGGCCAGCTTCCGTGTGGAAGGGGAGTGGGGAGCCCTGGCTGGAGTGGCTCAGCGGACTGAGCACCAGCCTGAGAACTGAGAAGTCGCTGGTTCAATTCCCTGTCAGGGCACAAGCCTGGGTTGCAGGCCAGGTCCCCAGCAGGGGGTGGGTGAGAGGCAACCACACACTGATGTTTCTCTCTTCTTTCTCCCTTCCTTCCTATCTCTAAAAATAAATAAATAAAATCTTTAAAGAAAAAAGAGAGTGGGGAATAAGGAGGTCTGTTGTTCACTTGTTTGTATCTGCTTAAAGACACTCTTGAAAGGCGCACAGGAAACTAAGGGAGAGGGTGTAGGAATGGGCTGACGGCGGAGATGCAGAGACTCGTCACAGATCATATAATAAATGGCGAGCGTGTGTGTATGCATTTCATCCATGCGTCTGTATTTGAATAGACAGTGAAACCACGTGAGAGTGTTACCTCCGCGTGCACACACACACACACACACACACACACACACGCGTATCTGGAACGCCTTCTGGGACTTCTCAGCATCATACGGGTGAGGGGCAGCCCTTCCTGACGCTGGGGCTCTGCTCCGACAGGTGCCTGGGAAGCGGAGGCAGCTCTCACCTGCAGGAATTGGCTCATCGCAGACACCCATGCGTCTTCTTGCCCCATGGTTTCTGTTCTCACTTTTAACTTTGATGGAACGCTCCTGATTTACCGTATTTTCGGGCCATAAGACGCACCTAGGTTTTAGAGGAGGGAAATGGGAAAAAAAAATTTTGAAGCAAAAAATGTGGTAAAATATTTAACAACATAAATAACATAATATTTCACCCATGTAAATGGACACAGAACTCAGCAGCAGCACTAACAACCATTGTTCCTCCCAAATTTTGGTGGGTGGGGGGTACATCTTATAGTCTGAAAATATGGGGGTGTATGCTTTGACTCACATCCTTTCAGGGCAGACGGTGAGTCTTCTGTGTCACAGAAAAAGTCAGTGTGCAAACACTAACAAGAACTTCCATTTCTTGAGCTGCTCTTAAAAGCCAGATAGCGTGAGGATGTTTCACACTCGCCCCCAGGATCGTCACGGTGGCCCTGAATTCGAGACCCGGCCAGGCTGAGTCACTTGCCCTGGCTTGGACAGAGGGTTTGCAGGGAGTCTGCCCAGCTACAGCACCCACATGCCTCAGGCAGCCCAGGGCCTGGCTGGAGAAGCCACCCGCCGTCCCTCCCTCCCTCCCTCGGACCCACCCACCGCCTCACCCCGCCCTGCACCACATACCTCCCACCCCACCCTCACCCACAGAGGGCAGGTCCTGCGGATTTGCAGAGCGTCCCTGTTCATAGGCAAGCTTATTCATCCCGTGGCGCTGCACTCAAACTTAGCCCAGGAGAAAGTGGTTTTGTCAGGGAGTATCAGCTTCCTTCTGCTTCTGTAACAAACTCACACAAACTTAGCAACCTAAACAGCACACGCTTGTCATCTAACGCCTCTGAAGGCCGGAGTCTGCAGTGGCCTCCCCGGGCTCGGGTCAAGGTGTCGGCGAGGCCGGCTGCTCCCAGAGGCACTGGGGCGAGTCAGCTTCCTCGTCTTTCTCAGCTTCCAGGGGCTTCCCACGTTCACTGGATCCTGCCTCCTTCCTCCACCTTCCACCAGCTACCTCGGGCCAGGACCTCACACTTAAGGATCATCTCCCTCAGTGAAGGTCAGTTGTTTGGCAATCTTAGTCCCACCTGCAACCTGAGCTCCCCTTGGCCAGGTGATGTCACATACCCGCAGGCTGGAGGGATCAGGATGTGGGCACCTTAGGGGGTCCATACTTTGCCAATACCCAGGGTCCCTGGGGGACAGGAACAAGCCAGGCATTCCCTACTCAGGATCTCTGGGGTCCTCCGCCAGGACAGGGTCTCCGTCCCCTGAGTGGCTCCCCCTCCTGCCCCAGGTCTGGGCTCCCAGCGGGCTCCTCCCAGCTGCCCGCCTCAGGTGGGCTCCCCACACATCACCCTCCCTGGACCACACGCTCTGGAGGCAGCTGACTGCCCAGTCCTCAACAGTCCACCCTGGTCAGCGAAACCGATGAGGACAACATATACATCCCGTTCCAACTTTCCTAAATATCCTCCGTCACCTCCTTTCCGGTCTCCTCGGCCACCCTCCTGTCTCCTGGCCGGGGGACCTCAGGCGGCTTTTCGCCCCACCCTGTCCACCCGCCAGCTGGCGTCTGCCGCTTCAACTCAGACCGCGTCACCGGCCGTGCACCGTCTCAGGTGTCTTTCCCCTCCTATCGTTACCGATGAGACCGGGGCCAGAAAACCCCCGATGTTATACAAAGTAATAAACATCTGCTTCAATTTCATCAAGTAAACAGCGTTGCTATTATAGGCAAATGCTATTCCTGTTACTTCTTTATCTCTTTCAGGGTCTTAGATGACATTTCACAGCTAAATTATTCCCCTTCATTCCCCCCCCCCCCCGGCACCATTGCCGGACACTTTCTCCCAGCACAAAATATGTTGCCATTCACCCTCAGAGAAGTCAGTTCTCTTGCCTCAGTAACAAAAACAGACCCAACAGCAGCAGCAGAGGATCCACGAGTGCACGGGAGTGTACCACCTGGCTACGCGCACCCCGCTGTGTGCTCGAGGGGCCCACGGGCCCCTTTATCTCCCCACCGACACGTCTGTCCACTGACGAGCTTTCTGTGAACCTTTACTCCTGTTTTCTAGGGTGGTCCCTGTTCAGGCCGCAATACCTGTTTGGGTGCTGTTTTGGGGAACACCTGGTGCAGTTTTGCAAAGCACACTCTTT
Source organism: Tonatia bakeri (assembly GCA_004024845.1). Taxonomy (NCBI): domain Eukaryota; kingdom Metazoa; phylum Chordata; class Mammalia; order Chiroptera; family Phyllostomidae; genus Tonatia; species Tonatia bakeri. The sequence continues at coordinate 15,293 of PVIA01004836.1, read as the reverse complement.
AAGAATGTATAATGCAAAGTTCTACTCATCACCTTTGAAGCGGCATACCTCCTTTTCTAAGTCATTTTAATGCTTTTGTTTGTATAAAAAGTGTATGACGGACAGGTCAAGCAGTCTGCCTAACACGTGTGCGTGTTAACAGAACCTCGAACCATAAATGACATTCGACACATAGGTAATAACAAAGGAAGTTTTTTGGTGTCTCTGGTGGATCCTAATTAAATTTTTATTCCACTCCCTCGTATGTTATTAGAGAAATGAGAATCAAAACAACCACGAGCTACCACAGCCCACCGATCAGAGCGGCCACAGTCCAGCACACGGACACCACCAGACGCCGACAGGGACGTGGAGCCACAGGGACTCCTGGTCACCGCTGGTGGGAGTGCAGAGTGGCGCCGCCGCGGGGGAAGACGGTTTGGTGGTTTCTTACAAAACTAAACATTATCTTCACCATACAATCCTGCAATTGTGCTCCTTGGTATTTACCCAACAGAGCTAGAGACGTATGTCCACATGCACAGAGTATTTACAGCAGCTGTGTTCATAACCGCCCAGACTTGGAAGCAACCACGATGCCCTTGAGCAGGTGAATGGGTGAGCTGTCTTCCGTCCAGACAGCGGAATGTTATTCAGTGCTAAATGGCCGTGAGCTATTGTCATGAAACAATATGATGGAATCTTAAATGCATATTATTAAGTGATGGAAGCCAATCTGAGGTGCCTTCCAACCATAGGACATTCTGGAAAAGGCAGAACTATGGCAGCAACAAACAGAGGAGTAGCTTCCAGGGGTCGTGGGGGGAGGGGGGAGCAGGCCGAGCACAGAGGATGTTTCCGGCAGCACCAGTCCTTTGTATGATGCTACGAGGTGGGCGCATGTCATTATACACTTGCCCAGACCGCAGCACGTACAGCTCCAGGAGTGAGCCCCGGTGTAAACCGCGGACTCTGGGCGATTATAATGTGTCAACGCAGGTTCGTCCTCGGCCAAAAATGTATCCCTCTGAGCTTGGTAACAGGGTGTCCATGCAAGTGTGATGCAGGAAAATACGGGAAATTTCTGTACCCTCCTCCCACACATACTGCAAACCTAAAGCTGCTCTAAAAATATAAAGTCTGTCCTGGCTGGTGTAGCTCAGTGGATTGAGCATGGGCTGCGAACCGAATCATCGCAGGTTCAATTCCCAGTCAGGGCACATGCCTGGGTTGCAGGCCATGGCCCCCAGCAACCGCACATTGATGTTTCTCTCTCTCTTTCTCCCTCCCTTCCCTCTCTAAAAATAAATAAATAAAATATTTAAAAAAATAAAAATATATAAAGTCTTATCTGTATTTAGCAAAAATTCCATTCCCAAGGATGTTCTGTCTCTCCCACATACAAGCGAGAGGCTAGAAACGTGGCACCCTGAACACTCCACTCCTCACGCGTCTTCTGGGGTGAGTTCTGGGGAGAGCTCACTGGCAGGAGGCTCAGATGGACGCTTCTCTCTCCCGGCAGGAAGCAGGGCACCGTGGGAGGGAATGAAGCGTGGGTGGGTCAGTGCAGGAGCCACCAGTAGGCAAGGGCTGCTTGGCAGTAGGTGACCAGGGGGACGAAGCGAGCGTCCCTTCCGTGAACGGGTGGAGTTGTGCGAGAGCTCTCAGAACCACGGCAGTCTCTCAGAGCGCCCGGGGCCGGAAGCCGGAAGGTGCAGTCTGCACGTGGATGTCTGAAGCCTGGTCCTACCAGACGGGCGTTCATCCTGGGGCCTCGGGCTGGCCTAGGGCTGGCCTCGCTGCCCCGCTGCGGAGGACGGCAGGGGAGGGAACCGGCTGGAGGGCCTGGGCTTGTTCCCAGACCCGAGCAGCAGCTGGCTTCCCGGTTCAGGGATCCAGATCGAAGCCCCATCCAGGTCTCATGGCTACAGCTGCTGTGTCTTGGCAGGGAGGCGTCTGGCAGAGGGCAGGGAAGGAATCCAGGAGGCGCTGCCTTTTCTAGGAGCAGGATGCATGCTAAATCCAGCAGCACGATGCCCTCAACGAGGCGGAGGCCTGGCGCCTGGTGAGAAGGCCAGGGGCACTGGGACTGTGGGTTATGCTGCCACAGCGCCCCCTACTGTCAGTTCGGCCCTACTGTCAATGTGGGTGTGTGTGGGGGGAGGTGTGGAGGGCTGTCAGACCAGTGAGACAGACCCTCTGCCCCCAAATGTCTGGTGACTAGAGGGCTCAGCCTGCAGTCCTGCTTTGCTCATGCTCAGCTAACCTTCAGCAGGTATAGGAAGATGAGGACTCCAGACTAGGATTCAAGGCATTTAGCAGCATCCAGTTTTGCTAAAAGAAGAAAACGCCTTATTGTTGCAATACTCACAGCAAGGACAGGGAATGTCCACAGCATGTCCTGGACCCCCAGGACTGCAGACCATGTGTGCAAGGAGACAAGAGGAGGGCCTCGGAATTTCTGCCACCCCCATCTCCGGGGTTGGGGTGCCGCTGCGTGTCCAGCACCCTGTGCACCTGGGCCTGTGTGAGCGGAGGCGGCTGGGGGATCACTGCCTGCTTCGCCTGATGCTGAGGGTGTGGACACACTTGTCCCTCGTCTGGAAGCTGCAGCTGGGAGCCCAGGTGTCTGTCCTGCTCAGGTGCAGCCAGGTTCCAGCAAACAGGGGTCACAGAGAGGGGTTTCCCTCTGGGTTTGAGGCATGTTGCCTCTGCTGCAGCTTCCCTGCACAGAGAACCAGCAGGCCTGTTCACAGCACACATGCGGGGGAGCTGGGGCTGCCTGGCCGAGTCCCTGAGGGGCTGACACTCGGTGCCAGGGCGGGGGCCTCTGTCTTTGGCCTGTGGACCACCAGACCTCCTGCCTCACATTGAGACCCGCAAACCCTTTTTCACAGGATGCAGAGGTGCCTCCACTGCCTGGCAGCTTGGGGTACGAGCTCGCCATCTTTATCCAATGGCGCCTGTACAAGGAGGCAAGGATCTTATGGCGTTCTCCTGCTCTTATAACAATTAGAGGCTATTGAGCCCTGGCTGGGTGGCTGAGTTGGTTAGAGTGTCATCCCATACACCCAAAGGCTGCAGGTTCGAAAGGCTGCATATAACTAGGCTGCAGGCTCGATCCCCAGTTGGGCAAACTGATTAATGTTTCTCTCTCACACATCAAGGTTTCTCTGTCTCACCCTTCCTGTCTCTCTAAAATCAATAAACATATCCTGGGGTGAGGATTCAAAAAAAGAATCAGAAGCAGTTGAAAAATTGCGGTGATATAAGACACAATGGAACACAGAGTGTCTTACAGACGTAATGCACTTAAGGCGGAAGTGGAAATCGCTGGCAGGAGAAATCCAGTCTTGTGCCCTGGAGAGGAGGGTCCCTGGCCACCCTCTCCCCCAGCAGACACAGGTGCCCTGGGGCTCCGTGGGGAAGAGAAGCTGGGAGGAAAGAAGGGGTGCCAGATGCTGGAAATGCGATAAGGGAATGGTAACTGAAAGGTGAGCCAAGGACATTATCATCTCTTAACTCTCCGGACCTGGGGTCTGATGTTTGTGCCTCTGTGCCCGAGGGGTACATTCTGTGCAGGGGCAAGGACGGCCACATCTCCCAGCTGGCTGAGCTCCCGGCTGGCTGCCCACAGACCCTGCGGGGAAATGTCGGGACAGGAAGGGAGGCATCTTCCAAAGCGGGCATTTGCAATACCGACTTGATAAATTGAAAATACATAAGCAAATGTGAATGAAAGTAAAAAGACAGACCTCAGAGAAGTTCCTGGAATGACTCGTAAACTCTTAGTCCCTGAGGTGGTGGGCAAACACAAGTTCCTGACATGTAATTGATCATTGTTTGCCCATGCCTTAATTCTTCCCCCGAAGTATGAGCCTATTCCGGTCATTTCCCATGGCTCCTGGCTTACGGGTGCCCCACCGTCTCGCTCTCTTTCCTCTCTGTTACCCCCTCACATTGTATCGATACTGTCAGTGTCTCTCCACGCACATGTCTCGGTGCATTCCTGCTATTTGACCGTGGCTCCATTTTACTTCGAAACAGGCATGAATCCTCTTTAGAAAGTGAACTCATGAGGCCTGTCCAGAAAGTATCCAGCCATGTAATTTGGAAAAATACAGACACGTATTGAAGAAGATACAAGCAACATTGTACACGGGACCATGAAGCCTCAGTTCCCTTCAAAGTAGTCACCTTGGGACTTCACACAGCTCTCCCAGTCACCATCAGCTGCCCTGTGGTATTTTCCGGAATCTCATCAACGGCCTGAAAATCTCTTCCTTTTCAAAGGTGATTTTAGTTTTGGGAAAAGCCAGAGGTCGCAGGGCACCAAATATGGGCTGTAGGGGGGCTGAGTCACCTGGGTGATTTGATGTTTCACGGAAAAACTCCGCACGAGATGTGATGCGTGAGTGAGTGTGTTGTCATGATGGAGCTGCCAATCACCTGTTGCCATAGCTGCGGCCTTCTGAATCGTCTGAACAGTTTCCACCGCGGAGGAATGTTCAAGCTTAATGCAAAATCTGATGCAGATTCGTTGCTCTACTCACTCAGTCATGTTTAATGTGACGGCCACACAGCACACACTCACTCAACAGTGTCTACCACCCCCACTGACTAGCACAGTGAACTTGTCATTGTTCACGCATGCCCAAAATGCGTGAAGTCCACACTCCTTGGCTGCCAGGTTACGTTGATGTTGTGCAAACCATTCTCTTTATATTAACAATGGCTGGGCTTTTTCTGGACCAACCTCATACATCATCTCAAGTCCTTTGGACCCCTCCCCACCATGAACAATAGCCTCAAAAATACCAGACCAACCAACCAAAAAAAAAAAACAAAACCCAAAACAAAAAACAAAACAAGAACAAAAGCCTCCAAGCACCATCCAAACCTTCTCAGTAAAACGACCCTGCCAACAATCTGTTTGTTCTTAAGAAGCAAGGCCCGGCCAGGGAGGAGACGGACACGTACCATACTGCCCCCTGCTGGCCAAGTGTCCCAGTCTCCCCCACTTCTCGGCAATTTCTCTGCGGTCTGGAAGCTGGAGAGGGCTGGGAGGGAGCCTGGACCTCCAACAGCTAAAGGCAATGTCTTCTGCTCGTAAGAGAAGGTTAGACGGTAATCACAGAAGGCTCTTCACCCCACCCCAGGCCTTCTGGGAAGCCCATGAGCCGACACCGCTCTCAGCAGGGCTTGTTCTGGTGGAAAAGCCACGAGTGACGCTTGCTTTCCAACAGCAGACGTTTCCCAGCCACCTGCCACGTGCTCAGTGCTGCGCCGGGCCAGGCGGGGTCCTAGAAAGTCTGAATCCAGCCCTCGTCCTCCAGCGACTCCCCGAGGACTTCGTGACCTTCTCCGGAGACCTGCTTCCTCGCACTGGGGGAGGCTGGAGGATTAATGAGCCGTGTCATGCTGCGCTCTGTAAAGTGGGAGGAGAACCGGGACTTTGCTTCCCGGCCGGCGGCTCCCCACCCGGGCGGGCCGTCGTTGCTAGAGACACTGTTGAGCCGAAACCCCCCGCGGAGGCCTGGGGGGGCTGAGGGGAGGGGGCCGGGTCCTGCCGCAGCTCCATCGGGTGGGGCCGTGCACCCGCCCCAGGGGAACTCAGGGATGAGGTTGAGCTTTCTGGTAGCCACAACAAAAAAATGTTAAAAAATAAAGCAGGTGCAGTTCATCTTGATAGGATGTTTATTTAACTCCATATATCCAAAACGTCACATTTTACACTTTCTGCTCTGTGCTGTCTTTGTAGGTCAGTGTGTGCTGTCTGCCCACAGCCCGCCTCGAGTGGACCCTGGATCTGATGGCACCTCAGCTCTGTGCGTGCCTGGGCCTCATCACCGCCCCCCCCCACCCCGTCCCGACCGTCCCCACCCCCGCCCCCCGCGGCCACATCCGAGGAGCTCAGGGCCTCAGCCGAGGAGGAGCTGGTAGGGCGGGAATGCACAGAAAACCTGAGCAGCTCTCATTTTCATCCTTTCCTCAAAATCCACAGTCTATGCCTTGCATTAAACTTGACTCTGTGTTGATAAAAGAAATAAGTGATTCTCCTTAGGCCACATGTTTGTCTCAGATCTGCCAGGCACCCTTGTCTTCCTTCTTCATCAGGAAGATGATGTGTCACAGCTCTGACCGGCGCTGGGACCTGCGTCTGGGACCAGCCCTCGGCCTCGGCAAGCCACTGCTGCCTGGCCGGTTTCAACAGCTGTGCTTTGAGTGCGGTGTCCCCGAGTGCGTTCTGCACTGCTTCTTCGCTGATATAGTAATAAGTGTTAGATTAAAGGGAAGATTCTATCGGTAAAAAGTCTGTAAACACTCTGGCTTTAAGCTCTCTGTTTCTCCCCGCACGTCTCAGATCCGGAGATGTGCTAATAGGAGCGTCCCTGAGCAGCGTGGCCCCAGTGTCACCCCAGTGTCACCCAGCCTGGCACTTCTCTGCAGCCCCGCGTCCTGTCTTCAGGGGCAGTAGGTGCCCCCGGACAGCACAAAGGAGGATGGACCAGAGGTCCTCTGACTTGGCCTGCTGACACGCTGTGACCACGGGGGCTTTTCATGGGGGGTGGTGATTTAGATTCACAGGCAGAGAGATGCCCAGGTGCTTTAGGTTGCTAAGACGTCATGACAAATTACCACAAACTGTGCTTCTGGCAAGGAAATGTATTCTCACCGCTCTGGGGGCCAGAGGTCTGAAATCGAGGTGTGGGTGTCACAGGTTCCCACTGGAGGCTCTGGGGGGGGGCACTCTGTCCCAGGCCTGCCTCCCAGCCTCAGTGTCTCGGCCACCCTTGGTGTTCCTTGGGTTGTAGGCACATCACTCCAGTCCCTGTCCCCGTCTTCACGTCGCTGTCTCTCCGAGTGCCTCCTGTTCTGCAAAGGACACCAGTCATAGGGCCCACCTGATGATCTTATCTTCAGGTCCTTACCCTATTACACCTGCGAAGACCCTGTTTCCAAATGAGGTCCCTTGCTGAGGTTTTGGGTGGATGTGAAATGGGAGGGATACCGTTCCCTTGGCTACACCAGGAGGCCAACTGTCCCCTTGCCTCAATGGCAGGAAGCAGACCGCAGGCCCGTTTCTGAACCCATGTCTCTGGCCAGAGGAATTCTGTACACTGGCGACCTTAGGCCAAGGTCACTGATCCCTGGGCCAAGAGGATGGACTCCCCTGGTTGGGCTGAAGCAATGGAGGCCATCCCTGCAGCTCGGGGCGGTCCACCCCCCTCAAACATGGGTCCCTGTCCTGCTGTCCTGCTGCAGGAACTCACAGAAGTTCTGCGAGGTTCAAGACACCAGGGTCCTGTGCCACAGGAACCTGCGACAGGAGCTGACACTCCCAGCCTGAGCAAGCCTATGACCACCAAGGCCTGAGAAAGCTCCAACCCTGTCACTGGGTCACGTAAAAGGGACGTGAGGACAGGGGAGAAGGGCCACAGAGATTCCGGCAGCGGTGAGGTCAGGTCAGGGTAGGCTCGAGCGTCCTGGGGCTGCCAGACCAGAGCACCATTGCATGGCGGGGCTCGAGCAGCAGAAAAGTGTCATCTCGCTGTCTGGAGGCCGGAAGGCCAAGATCAAGGTGTCAGCCGGGCCACGCTCTCTCCAAGGGCTCTGGGGGAGGACGCCCGGCCTCTTTCCTGGCTGCTGGTTTTACTGGGAACCCTTGGCATTCTTCGGCTTGTGGCTGCCTCACCCCAGTCTCTGCCCGTGTCTTCCCAAGGCTCTCCCTGTGTGTCTGCCTGTGCCCCTCTGATAAGGACACAGGTCCTTAGATGAGAGACCACCCTGCCCCAGTCTGACCTCACCTCGCCCTGACAACATCTGCAAAGGCCCCGTTTCCAAACATGGTCATGTGCACAGGTACTGGGGGGTAGGACTTGGATGTAACTTTAGGGGGGACGCAATGCACCCCACACCAGTGGGGGAGAAGCCCCATACAGCAGGCAGCACAGCTGAGGCCATTTGCAAAAACAAGCAAGTTTCCCCCGGGAACTTGGGGCGGGGAGAACCCTGCCAGCAGCTCCAGGGTATAGCTGTGAAACCTCAGGAATTCGGAGCCCCAAACTTCCTTAACTTGAGACAGTGAGAAATCCCACAGCAAAGCCGTCCCAGCACAATGCCCCAAGCTAGAGGTGTCTTCTCCCTGCTATCTCGTGTCAGGCTTGAACACGTTTAGAATCTCAGCACGGCTTTTAACCCCTGCCAGCACTGCAGGGCTGCGTGCCAGCAGCTTGCCCAGGCCACCCACAACCTGGGGGTGGGAGGGCACAGGGAGGGAGGTGGGCCTCTGCCTGGGGCTGGCCTTGCAGTGGCTTTGGTACAGCTGCTCCCCAGCATGCTCAGGGCGCCCCCTGGTGGACAGCCTGGCCTGGCTGCAGCCTGAGAGTGGCTCCATGCCAGGGGAGGGGCTGAGCTGTGCATCCAGAGCTTTCCAGGGGTCTGAGACATGGCTTGTGGGGGGACTGGTAAATCGTGGCAGCCTCACCTCGGGGTCAACTTCATCCCAGTCCAGCTCTGCCTCTGCAGCTTCAGGAATTTGGGAAAGGGCCTCAGCTCAGTAACCCCATCTATAAAGTGGGCTCATAGGAGACCCCCTCCATGGGGCCCTGGTGGGGTTAAGTGACACAGTGCCTGTAAGGTACTAGCCTAAGGCACAGCTCTCAGTGATGATACTATTACTTTTATTAGTCTGGGCCTCCCTTTGCTCATTTGCATGGCGGTGAAAGTTACCTGTTCCTGTTCCCAGGGCAGCTGGGCGCAGCCGCTCTGGCCCCCAGGCACAGCTTCCCTCCGGTGGCACAAGATCGGCTGTGGCCTGTTAAGCATTTTGAGTTTGCCTGAGCAGAAATGGACTGGAATGGGCGGCACAAGACTGGAAGTGCTGGGGAAGGACTTGTCTGAAGTGGGGAGCGAGGGAGGAGTGGCTGGATGGGTGGCGGTGGGGAGCCTGCCGGGCTGCTTTCATTGGTTGTCCTTTGTAGCTTGGTTTCGCGACCTTGAGGCCTTTACAGGCTTAGGTTTGGGTTTGCTGAGGTAGGCCACCGGGGCACACGGCCACCTCTGCTCATGGCCATCTCGTTTAATTAATTTAACGCCTGCTTGCCGGGACAGAACCAGGGTTTCTGTTTTCTCCAAACATTAAGCTACTCCGTGCTGAGGGCTGAGCGGGGCCTCACCGCCAGGGAGACCGTGGCCCCCTCGCCTGGCCCTGCTCACGTTGCCTCGTCTGCCTCCAGCCTGAACTTGTGCAGGGAGGACTGTCTTCTCCTGTTTGACAAAAGGATTAGCAGGGCTGTGGGAGGAGCAGGAGAACGTACCCCGAGGCCTTTCCCACACCCCACAACCTCAGGTTGGGTGTGTCTAGCACCGGGCAGCCTCTGCGTCTCTCACTTAACCAGGAGGGGGTTCGGCCCTCCTACAGCTGCATGGTACCAGGCACTGGTCAATCAGATGGACACTGGCTGTGGTGTCGTGCAGGAGGAGGGCCCTAGGGACCCCCACGGGCCAGGGCTGACCTCTTTAGAGAGGTCCCCGCAGGAGCACTTGCAGGGTCTTGGGGAAGCAGCGAGACCCACACTATTTCAGGGACAAGATGCACAGCCCTGCTGGTGTGTCCTGCTGAGTCCCGTCTTTATCCTCAGCCCTGTGTGTCTGCAAGAGCGTCTGCCCTTCCCGAGCTGGCACTGGGCCTCACAGTCCTTGGGGGTCCCTTCATCCTGTTCGCAGACACTGTGGGAGCTTACTGCTTCCAAAGAGCAGGACCAGCTCTTATTTTGACTTCAGATCCCCACGGGTGCTTGCCGGGCTGCACGTGTTAGTAAACGCACAGGAGTTGAGGAAATGCATTTCTGTGGGCAGAACACACAACTCTGCAGGCAGAGGGAGGGGCTGGTTCTGTGTTAGTCGCTACCGCTGCGCAGCCAAACGATCCAGAGTGCAGCGGCTCAGAACGACACCTCTCATCTCGCAGTTTCTGTGGGTCAGGAACCAGGCACAGCGTGTGCCTCAATCTTCTTCAGAGCTCAAGGTTATACAGTCAAGGTGTCGGTTGGAGTCACAGTCATCTGAAGGGTCAACTGGGACGCATCTGCCCGTGTGCCCACTCAACCCTTGTCAGCGGGATACAGTCCTCTAGGGCCGGCTGGTAGCCCGAGGGACTCAGTTTCTCCCTGGCTATTGGCCAGAGGCTGCCCTGAGTTTCTCACCATTTGTGCCCGGGCCACCCTGACCAGGCTGCTGGCGTTGTTGCGGCGTGCGGGCTGGGAGGTACAGAGAAGGAGTCCCAGAGGACAGACATCAGGCTGCACACCTAATCACAGAAGCAAGGCCCTGTCACTCTGGCTGTGTGTGTCTGGTTCACTAGGTCCAGCCCCGCCCAAGGGGAAGGGCGGACACCGGACGTGAACACTGGGGCCACGGAGGGCCATCTGGGAGCCCACCGGCCCCGCACTGCACATCAGGGCGGAGCTGGCCAGAAACAGCAAGGACGGACACTCCCTGGCTGTCCCCGTGTCCCAGCCCCCGGGTTAGACGGGGCGCTGCTCCAGAGCTCCCGCCGCCAACCTTGGGATCTGAGTTATGACTCATTACTCTTCAGGGCTCCTCCATGCACAATACACTGGATCATTTTCAATAGCAGAGCGCTGCCCTGGGACAGGAGGATGAGGGCCACCCTGGCAAATGGTTTCTGCAAACAGGTCTGTATCACAAACAGGATTTTTCTGAGGGAAAAAACCAACCAACCCACCAGGAAACAAAGTTGTACCAACACTATGACCCCAACCTTATTAGAAGAACAAGCACTGTCTTCCCCTGCAACAACAGACACTCATGCTACAGAAAAAATAATTTTTTTAAACACCCAAAAAAACTCAGTGGTGGTGCTCTGGGGTAGGCACGTGGGGTGACGTCTTTCCCTTTCCTCTTTTGAGAGTTTTCCGCCTGCAGGTCGGAGGCGCCCTCCTGGCCTGTCTGCGGCGCTGGCCTGGAACCAGGAGCGACGTGAAATCCCTGTCCTTCGTGTGCGCACGTGGAGAGGGGCCGTGGTGCCCGTTTACTATAGGAGGAGGGCGGCCAACCCAACTGTCCCCAGGGCATACCTTCAAGTTCCCAAGCTACCAAGCTGATCTAGGATTACTTCCAGTCGGTAGAAGTGGTTCTTTGAAAAAAGTCTTTCCACCGCTGTGTCCACAGGAGCTCTCAGTTAGAATGTAAATTATTAACACATGCTTATAGACACAGACAGGGCAGGCCCGAGTGCTATATCGCAGTTACCTACACCATATTACTTTGCAGCTGCCTGATTTATGGACAAAGTACAAAGGCTGCGAACGCCCAGGGAGGCAGGCCAGCCAACACCGCATTTGCACAGCAGCTTTGCAGATTAGAAAGTAAATGGCATGGCTCATATTTCAAAGACTTTTCTTAACACCTATTGTCCACTTGCCCAAGGAATCTTGTTGGTTTAGGAAGAAAGGTTTGTTGTTGTTGTTTTTTTTTTCTGAGAACTGAAAATCTAGTATAGATCAGGCCCTTTCCCAAAGCCATGCTCCAGGTCCCCTTCTGCCCCTTGGTGACTGTAGAGAAGTCGTCTCTCTTTAAGGTATGTTGTCACCTCTCCGGGCTGTGCTAATAATCAACCAGAGTTAAGTATCGCAGGAGTGGAACAGAATAGTCCGAGGACGTCATTGCCCTTCTTCGGTTGCTAGGCAACGCCTCCTTCGCAGAAATGGACAAAACAGGTTGGGGGAGATACCAGAAAAGAAGCCTTGGTGTTCAGGTCAGTCCCACTGTCCCCTGGAAGGAGACCAGACAGGGTTGCCTCTCCTGGGGCCACCCACTCAAGGCGCATTGTTGTCCTCTCTCCTCCCGAGTCCTCGATTCAATGGCATGGACCTCGAAGCCCCTGGGTGTGGCTGGTGTGTGTTACCGGGAGCAATCCCCAGAGGAATTCTGCTGCCTCTTCACCCGCCATCGCCTCATCACCGCACTGCCGAAAGGGCAGGGGCGGGGCTTACAGCTCCGTCAGTTTGCTGGACGCTAATCTGAGACCTGTCGCCCAATCACAGGGAGGCTCGCGATCCCGAGTCAGTGACTGTAGGTTTCAGGCGCCTGCAGCAGCGGGAAGCTGGGTGGGATGCTCTGCAGCCCCCTCCCCAGGCTTTTACAGTCAGTACACTGCACCCCTGAAGAGTCCCCAGAGCTGGGGGCAGTGCTGGGGGTGGGAGACGTGACCGGCTTCTGAACGCAGCTCCGCTGAGCACCGACTGCAGCCTGTGGCAGCCAGCTTTCCTGAGCAGGGTTCCTTTCCCTTAAAAAAAAATAAAAATGATATTTTCTCCTGGGAATCAGCTGAACAGAAATGGTTGCACCAAGATCGATGTAAAAGGTGTTTGTGATCACAGTGTGATAGCAACAACAGGAAAGGAGACAGGAGGAACACCATTAATAGAGGAATAATGTTATTTTGGCATATCTATATGATAAAATATTAAGTAAGTATTAAAGTATTCTTAAAAAGAACAGGATAGAGCCCTGGCCGGGTGGCTCCATTGGCTAGAGCGTCGTCCTGCACACCAAAATGTCCTGGGTTTGATCCCCAGTCAGGACACACACCTGGGTCATAGGTTTGACCCTCGGTGGGGCGCATATGGGAGGCAACCAATGGGTGTTTCTCTCTCTCCCCCCTTCCTCTCTCTCTAAAAGCAATAAATGTATCCTTGGGTGAGGATTTTAAAAAAGAAGAATGGTGTAGATAGGTCTGTGTGTGTGGATACGGGAAGAAGTCCTTGATATTTCACCAAAAGAGGCAAATTAAGTGTCAGCTCATTACAAAAACCTCCGTGGAGTAGGCACATGTGTCTGTCACACTTACGGAATTTGCATACTGTGAGCATTTATACCAGTTTGAACCGTTAAGCTCTGAACAATGTCAGTCTAATCTATTTAATTTAGTCTGATCATCTAAAACAAGACAAATTGTTGATCTGCTCAGATTGGATGGGGCCCAGACGTGGCTCGCACCCAGCGTGTGGGTGGCGCTTCTGGATGACAGCTCTTCTTGGAGCATTTCTTCCTTGAGGAAGTCTAATCATTTGTCCCGGGAGTTTCCTGCACTCTGGATTAGATTGTTTGTGTCTGCAAGGGCTTATTTCCAATGTCCCTCCATCTCCTACGCTTCCTGTGAAATGGGAGAAGACCTGCAGGCGGCTGAAATGTAGGCCCAACTCTTTGACGAGACCACTGCGCAGGCGGAGTTGTGTGTTGCCCAGGGCCGCACCTCAGGAGCCCAGTGAGGTCTGGCCGCCTCAGTGTGGGGGGTGGAGGTTGGTTGCTGGGTTAGGCGATGTCTGCCTGTGTCCCCAGGCCTTTTGGCCTCGGGTAGAGCAGCCCCTCCCAGCCACCACGCTTAGATCCAAGGTGTCACCGGGCCTGCAGAATGGCGATTGCCTGAGTCCACCATTCCTTCTACATTTTTAGGTTAAAATTTTTCTACAGAAAATAACTTCCATGCATATTTGGTTACCTAGAATACTGTTTTTATAAGAAAGACTGGATACATGATTCAGTCTGTCCTTTTTATCAATTTTCAGAATACTTCTTTTGGTGTTCTAGTAACCTCTATAGATCTCCAATTCTACACACAGACGCATACAAATGTGTGTGTGTGTATGTGAGTGTATACACATGGCAGGCCTGCCGCTCACAGGCAGGCACACGGAGGACTGGCAGGAGGGGGCCTTGCACACAATGGGTGTGCAGCTCACAGGCACACAGCAGGTGGTCTGGCGGCTCACCAGCACGTACACAGCTGGCTTGCAGCCCACGGGCAGGCACATGGGGGACTGGCAGGAGCTGGGTGAGCAGCAGCCGGCCTGGCAGCCTGTGGAGCAGCTGGTGTGGCACCTGCTGTCGTGGGTTGGCTGGTGTGGTGTGGAGGGTGGTGGTGACCGCAGGCTCCTTCCCTGGTGGCCTTTATACCTGGGCTGTGGCTGTCCCGGCCCGACTGTTGGTCCCCCATGGCTGTTTGCACGTGTTTCCCCAGCATCCTGTTTCCTGGGACGCGCCGTCCTGTGTTGGGCTCCCCATGAGTACGCTTGGCTTGGAGGCCTGGTTCCCTTCTGTAAACAGGGTGATCTGGTTTGACGACATGGCCCGTGTGGTTTCCCCAGGCCGTTGTCATGCACGGGTTCCCCTAGCCCGGTGCCGAGTGCTGTGTCCTTCTAGTCACGTTTGTCTCCTATGTAGTTTGAACTTTTATTTTGAAAGATCTTATTTATTTATTTTTAGACAGAGGATGAGAGACAGAAACATCAATGTGCCATTGCTTTTTGCACGCCCTGCAACCCAGGCATGTGCCTTGACCGGGAATCGAACCAGCAACCCCTTGGTTCACAGTCCAGTGCTCAATCCACTGAGCCACACCAGCCAGGCACAAGAAACACTAAAGCAGAAGCCTGCAAACTGAGGTCTGTGGTGTGAGTCTGGCCTGCTGCCTGTTTATTAATAAAAGTTCCCCTGGCCACAGCCCCGTCCGTGTCTCTGTGGCCGTCCAGGGCTGCTTTAGCACAAGCCTGCAGAGCACTCATGGGAGAGACCGTGGGACAGCAAAGCCTGAAATGCTTACTGTCTGCCCTTCACAGAACGGTTGCCCAGAATCCACACAGAAGTTGACTTGTTTACACAACAAAGGGTGCAGGCCATGTGCTGGCGGTGGAGACGTGCTGGCCCCGTGAGCCTCTGGGGCGATGAATAAATGAGTGACTGGGATGCCTGCCTGGCCTTTGCTGCTCCTCTGCTCCTGTGGTCCTCCTTGGTCTGTTCCTGATGAGGGGTTAAGGAACAGGTGGCAAACACAAGGCCCGCGGAGGGCCTTGTTTTATCCGGCCCGGCACCTTGTTTCTACCCGGCAGAAGTGCTGAGCTCTCACCTAACTGTTAAGAAGTAGTTGCATTTGTACAGTCCTAAAATTATATTCGGCCCTTTGGAGGCAACTGCGAGGCTGATGTGGCCCCCGGTGCAAATGAGTTTGACCCCTGGGTTAAGGGATAAGTAGGACACCCAATGCTGCCCCATCAGTCTAACTGGTGTCTTGACCAGTGGTCCACTGAGACTGCAGGCTCGTCCTCCCCCACAATCCTGAGGGTGTGTTCACAGGTGTCTTTTTGCTCTGTGCCTCCTCAAGCAGGCCTTGAGACCTGAGTAGAATGAGTGATGTCTGAAACGAGCTTTGCACTCCTCTTGGGGCCCACAGGGTCTTCTCGATGCTCAGGGCGTCGGCCCCTGTGCCTGGACCAGCACGGAAGCCCCCC